>CABHPQ010166856.1:0-66284 GCA_902168405.1 Peromyscus aztecus
CCTCCCCCTCCTCCTCCTCCTCCTCCTCCTCCTCCTCCTCCTCCTCCTCCTGCTGCTGCTGCTGCTGCTGCTGTTGCTGCTGCTCTTCCTCCTCCTCCTCTTCCTCCTGTTTTCTTCCTTACCCTCCATCTTCCTCTCCTGTTCTTCTCCCTCTTTCTACTCCTCTCTTCCTTCTCCTCTTCCTTCTCCTTTTCTTCCTCCTGAAGCTCCTCTTCCTCCTCTTCCTCTTCCTCCATGTAGAAAATAGAGTTCATTACAGTTGAGCACTCTCAAGAGGTGAACTGCACACAGTTGGGCATTGTGCATGAGGGAGATGATGGAAATTCACATGCAGATTGGCTTGCTCTGCCATAAAGGAGTATGTATTTTTAAAAATAGATTAGCATTTGTTAAGACATGAGAGACCCTGAAATGTAAATGCATCCATAAACAGAAAGACTTAGGTCAGAAAAGGACTTAGCTCAGAACTGGTTTGATGGCACACAGGAAAAGATGCATGTCACCAAACCTGGAGGCAAGACCCGGGAAGGTCAGTCCAATTTCCTCCCAGGACAAAGTAATAGATCTCAGTGACAAGGAGTTTCAGTGAGATTGGCTTTTTTAAACTGTGAGTTCTGCTCTACTGAACACCCTTTTGTACCTCTACCCAGGTGCACAGTTGGGTGCTGTGTGTGAGGGAGATGATGGGAACTCATATGCAGATATTACATATTGATTGAAAACATCTTACCGTAATGTGAAAACATTAGTCTGTAGCTAATAGTTTAATGATTAGGGGCATGCTAATAATATTAAAGTAACAGAATGCCCTGAGGGTGGGCTGACTTGGTCTGAATCATATGGCCAGCGGGGCTCACTATTCTCACTGACTCAAAATGCACGCAGTAGTTACTACCGGAACCAGGAAAGAAGAATAGCGCAAACAAAATCCTCCTTACTGGAAGGAAAGAAAATCCCCAGAAATCTTACCTAGGCAAAGTCTATAGACATAGAGGAGACTGACACTCAAAAGCCCACCAGCTCATCAAACTATTGAGGCATATCTACCACACCAAACACATCAAAGTCAATGATAAAATAGATTTGAAGCCCTGGTAATTAAGAAGCCATCCATCAGCCCAAGTTCACCCTCATAAGGTTTACTTCCTTTTTCCATGAGGGGCTGAAATGTCTAATTTGCCCCGTATTCCAAGAGAGTAAAGTCTTCCCACCTTCCCCCAGAATCTCCCCAGCCAAGTGTCTTCAGAGCCTTCAGTTTCCAAGGCATCTTTACACCATTGCCTCTTCCCAGTTAGAGCCTTCGAATCCACCCAGAGGTTAAGTCCTCTGGTATCAATAGGCCTTAGAAACTAAGTGTACCAGGGCTAAGTCCTTGGAATATCCGCAAGTGGGTTATGATCAGGTCTCTGCCGCATCCCCAATACTTAGTACTCCTGCTCTTTTAGCTTTTATGAAGCCTCATATTTCCATTCCTCGGGCCTGCTCAGGTTGATGCTCTGGGCCACTGTCACTGTGCATGTGGAGGACTTGACTCCTCAGATTTCCCTTCAAATTGACTATTCAATTTCTATTTTAGTACCAGTTACTGGTGCATGCTCCATCTGACTATATCCTAACTTGTAAAAGTATGAATTCAAATTCTCACACTAGTGATTTACGGTGAGGCACTTCTTTAAGCCATTTCTCTGGATTGGGTGGAGGATATTTTAACCTCTCAGGAAAGATGAAGATAAGGCTCAGTGATATCATTCCTTTCTAATGCCCAAGGCCCTGGGTTTTAGCCTCAGCGATACACAAAAATGAAAGTAATGAAATTCTTCCTATGAATTTACTTTCTGTTAAACATTTAAAACCAATCTTATTTTTTAATAAAATTTAAAGTTGAGAGACATAAAACAGCTCCATGCCATACAATTCTATTGAAATTATTTGAAGCAATTTGATGTTCACTTGACATGGTTGTGTCCTCGGTTCCTGTTATCATAGGATTTTTGGACATACATGACACAGCTTGGAAGTAAACTCGCCATCAGGTTAGCAACCCAGCTATGGATGAAGGCTGGTCTTCCTTGCACTATTCTTAGAAAATGCCCAAACTGCATTTTCTTCTTTGAGATATTTTTTTTATTATTGATCCAGATAGATTCTGTTTGATGTCTTTTTGAAGACAGAATGATCAGAAAACTTCAGTAACCTCCTGGCATTTCAAAATTGCACGTTACTGGCTAAGAATTTCATTTTTGTAACTATAAAGCTTCCAATTTCTTCAATGGTATTTCTAATGCAAGGAGACAGCTGTGTGAAATGCTATCACTGCCCTGGCTTCTTCCAAGCTCTGCAGATTTTCATTTCTTCCTATTTGTTACCCTTGGTGAACATATTTTCAAGTTAGTAATACCCATGATAACAGTATTACGTTTGATATACGCCAATTATTTAAAATATATATCTAAATATACTACTGACTCATTCAAATAATTTTACACATCATCTTCCTTCATAGCAGCAAAATTTCATATATTTTATTACATCGAATGTTTAATTGCATTGTGAAATAGCATATTATAAATACCTGATCAATAAAACAGCTCTCCACTATGCTGGACAGGCTCTTTTATTGTAATTTTAAAAGAATAAGTCATTTCTCCTTTCATTTTAGTTTCAATTAACCCCCCAGAGAAGTTATCAAGAAATAGCCCAGACTTTCCCCACTGCTTGAAACTTTTCTCGCTCTGAATTATTTTCTTCTCTTGTGTTTAAAAGATGAATTTCAGACTTTTCTCTACTATCCTTGGGTAAAATCCTCTTCTTGAGAACATGGTGTCAATTTTTTACCTCTCTGTGTATCTGGTGATCACTGTTGCCCACCGCCATACTGAAGAGTTGAGAAGCCCGTGGGTGGTGTTTAGCACAACCTTTGCAACTACCAGTAGCCCTGGGACTTTGGGTTTTGAAGAGTCCCTGACTCCAGCCTTAGCACTCTGACACACCACAGTCTGGCCACATCCTGAGATACTGTGTATCTAACTCTTGAATTTCTAAAATTTCAAATCTACCTCTGACTAGCTGTGATCATCGATTGGTAAGCTTCTTAAACTCTTTGTGTGTCCGTAAATGAGGACAGTTACAGGTCAGGATGCTATGGAAGCTAAAGACTTAATGCAGCACATGAGAAGTGCCTGACTCACAGGAAGTCCTATGTAAGAGTTATTTTTGTTACTATTTTATTTAATATCAGAATGACTTGGCGAAGAGGTATAATTATTATCCCCAGTGTCTTTCAACAGGGGAAACTGATATTCAATAGAGTCATGTCATTGTGGTGAGTATGTGTTGCAGTTGGAGGTTGGAAGCAATCTGCCTATTTAACATACAGGGAGCCTGTGTGTTTAACAAGAGAGGACAGTGGGGGAGACAAAAAAGGCAATCCATCCTAGAAGCAGGTCACTAATAGTGTTGACTACAACAAAGCTGGCAGATCCTCCCTAGAGCATAATCTCTTACCCCTACGCATGAGCTCATTCACCACCCAAGAGTCACTGTGTTTACAGATATGACTGCCTTCTCTGTACACACATGGGAACAACTGGATCATCCTGGAAATTGCTCAACACCACTCCTGTTAATCTCACATTTTCATTTCAATATTTGATTCATTTTAGCTTGAAATTCATGTTCTATAGCCATTATATTATGTTAATTTTAATCATTTTGACAGGATCCATTCATTCTCTACTTAGCAGATTAAAAGTTTCTTTGCCAGCTACCCTCCACCACCGCCAGGAAGTTTATTTATGTTAATAAAAACCATATTGTATGTCTCATAACATTTCAAATCTAATACTTCTTTTATTGAAGAAATTGGGATTTGGTAAGCGTCTCAAGGATGTCCTTTGACATCCGCAGTTCATGTGGCTTTATGCCTTTCCTTAGTGTGTGATGGCACACACATAAGTGGCTTGTACATCTGAGACATGGTGTTTTGGATTTTTTTAACTGGTCCATGAAGCTTACGTCCCTCTCTTAACGGTGACTTCAGGGGAGGATCGTTTAGGAAACAACCACAGTGTTTCCCATCACATCTCAGCTCTTTCTAGCCCTGATTGCTGCAGACTACACGGGTATGCTTTGTTGTAGACTTCTACAGGACTCTGGGCACAATGCCTTATTTAACAGTTCCCCAGCGTTATTTTGAGAAAGTCCTATGCAGAAAATGCCAGAACACAGCTTGAACTCTTGTCCCCCGTCGGGGAGAATCTTTCTATCAGCAGGATTACTCAGCTATCTCAAAAGTCATTCAGAGCTCTAGTGGTGAGTTCTGCTTCTGTGAAATATGCTAACTGTAGCTTGCCCTAATTTAGTTCATTTTACCAGCTCTAAAGGTGAAGAGCCTCATCTGGAAATTTCAATCTTCGCTGCAAACGCTTCTGTATAATAGAGTCCAAAGTTCAGTTCACAGAAGGTCTCCCATTGCTTCTAAACTCACTTTTTAGGACATATTCTTTACTTGCATTTTGATCAGCAAGATGAGATTTTCTTTATGACAATAACTTGCTGTTAAGGATTGGTGTGTCTATAGATGTGATAGGACACTTCCATAAATTAGTGAAGTGGTAAAGCGATGTTTGAAGCCAGGCAGTCTCACTCCCTGCAGAGCCTACACACACATAAACCGTCCTTCCGGGGACAAATGAGGAGTATCTAGAGTTTTAAGTCAATGTGCCTCTCCTGGCTGCGACAAGGATAACTATGCTAATATCTGGATTAAGACATTCCTTCACAAGCATCCTCAGTTACACAGTCCACTGCAAATTAGTTACCTGAAGTTTAGAATACAATGCTAGAAAAAAAAAAGCCCTTCACCCAGCCCACAAATGGCTACTAAAGTCTAAAATCATTTAAATGTAATATATTTAAAATAACTCACACAGAAATTATGGCTTTACAATGCCAGAGATAAATGAAAGTATAAAAATAAGAAAAATTCAGGAAGTTGATAGAAGTGCTTAATTAAAGTTAGATTCAATTGTAAAATTAAAATGAATATAAATTTCTTAGGTATCAAGGAAAAGAGATGAATCTAGTACCTTATACAAATTGTGATCATTTTTGATAAAATGAAAAAGTGGTAAGTTGAGAAATAGAAAAGCAGGCCAGAATGGAGAGGAAGCATGGCATGTAGAAATCTTTGAAGACACACAATATTCCTCCATATGTTGCTTTGGTTGATACTTATGAGGAAAATTCAGTCTTACCTAAATGTGTAGTTGGAAAATATAAAAGTGTTGTCATAGATTTTTCAGATTGCTCTATGTATTCTTTGGTGTATCTAAAGTTCAATTGTCAATTTTAGGTTCATCCATGGTGTCCTAAGTGGCAGGATTCCCTTTTTAAGGCTGAATAGTATTCTATCTATCGTGTGTGTGTGTGTGTGTGTGTGTGTGTGTGTGTATGCCACATGTCCTTATCCATTTTTTTAGATTTATTTATTTATTATGTATACAGCATATGTGACTGCAGGCCAGAAGAGGGCACCAGATCTCATTACAGATGGTTGTGGGCCACCATGTGGTTGCTGGGAATTGAACTCAGGACCTCTGGAAGAGCAGTCAGTGCTCTTAACCGCTGAGCCATCTCTCCAGCTCCCTGTCCTTATCCATTTATCCATTGATCTAAATCTGGGTTGAGTCTTTCTCTTAGCTATGAGGAATAAAGCTACAGTGAATATCGGAGTGCACACATCTGTTTGGCATGCTCTTTCATTTCCTTTGCATAAACACACAGTAGTGAGATTCTAGGTCCCAACCTCGTTCTACTGGAAACTTTTGAAGTCCATACTGTATGTGCCCTATAGCACCTTACCAACGTATATTCACTATGGGGTCAATTCTCAAAGGTAAGCTGTAATATTGAATCTTAAACCACTTCAGTCATTTTTTATTGTTTCTTTGATATCTAGTATCTACTCGGATTCTGTGTGGATCTTTTTAGCCGTGTGTGGTTTATGACATCATGTGTCAGATTCTGTATAGATCTGTTTAGCCATGTGTGGTTTATGACATCATGTGTCAGATTCTGTAGACAAAATTCTAAATGGTCTTATAAATAAGAAACACAGAGCCGCCTGGCGGTGGTGGCGCACGCCTTTAATCCCAGCACTCGGGAGGCAGAGCCAGGAGGATCTCTGTGAGTTCGAGGCCAGCCTGGGCTACCAAGTGAGTTCCAGGAAAGGCGCAAAGCTACACAGAGAAACCCTGTCTCGGAAAAAAAAAAAAAAAGAAACACAGAGCCAAATACAGGGGTGAAAGCCATAGAGATCAGAGAAATAGGAATCGCCACCAACTAACCTTAGCTCACCAAGCTGCCATAGCTTCCTAAGAGAACAGCTTCTTCCTGTCTAACCTGTGCCTTTATTGCCTTGCTGTTCTGCTTTCTCATTGGCTCTTAGCCCAGCCACCTCATTTCCTCATCACTGCCTGTCTGTACAGACCTCCAGATCTCTATGGTTGGTACTGGGATTAAAGGTGTGTGTCACCATGCTTGGCTGTGTCCTTGAACGCACAGACTCTCCCTGCCATGTGATCGGATTAAGGGCGTGTGCTACCACCGCCTGACTTTTGTTTATGGCTGGCTATCTATGTCCTCTGATCTCCAGGCAAACTTTATTTATTTATTAACATACAAATAAAGTATCACCACAAGATTCTGTGTAGATCTGTTTAGCCATATGTGGTTTATGACATCATGTGTCAGATTCTGTGTAGATCTGTTTAGCCATGTGTTGTTTATGACATCGTGTGTCAGATTCTGTATAGATCTGTTTAGCCATGTGTGGTTTATGACATCATGTGTCAGATTCTGTGTAGATTTGTTTAGCCATGTGTTGTTTATGACATCATGTGTCAGATTCTGTGTGGATCTTTTTAGCCATGTGTTGTTTATGACATCATGTGTCAGATTCTGTATAGATCTGTTTAGCCATTTGTGGTTTATGACATCATGTGTCTGAGATTCTTTCAGTTTACATTTGTTACTTCACAATACCAAACTCACGCTTCTTGTTAATATCATTAACAATCTTATTAGAAATGTCTTTCTAGTTTGGAGGTTGGGTCTTGAATTCTTAGTAGCAGATGTAACCATTCCAAAATCTTATTTTGCTCAAAAAATATCCATTTGTATCATTGGCAACACACGCTGCCATTTGCTTCACTTACTGTGACAGCTCACTTTGTTCATTTTCAGAAAGAAAAAGTAAGAAACATGTGGGTGTGAATCATTTTAGTTTGCCAGTCTTCTTTAAGTAAAAACAGTGTTATTGTAGAAGAAGTCACCAGCCCAGTTTACCCTCTTTACACAAATCCTCAGTATTTATGAGCAGCTACCTCAGTTCATCATCGTTTACACATGAGAAGTCTCAGGCATGGGTGTACCGCAAGTGCTTTATCAAGCTTTCCTGTTTGGGCATATAATATTTTAAAAGACGTGTATTTGATGCTGAAATTCAGAAATAACAAAAAAAATTGTACTAATACACCAAGGAAATTGAGTGAAACAAACACCTGTTTTTTTATCATAATTTCAGTTTTTGCAGAGATGGCTCACATTTCAGTACAGATTGCTCTTGCAATGAAGGGGTCACATGGTGGCAAACGGTGCTACCGTGCCAACATTATTGTGAAAATGGTATTGAACTCATTGATACCATGAAAAAAGTCTCATGCATCATGCCAACAAATGCTTCTGCATCAAACTAACATTTAAATAATCATGACTTTTTAATTCTTTAATAGCATTTATTATTTAAAAAATTACAAATAAATAAGAACAACACACACCAAAATTAACAGACCCAAAGTCTGTACAACTTAATGAACTTATACAGTTAGAAGTGCCATTTAAAATGGAGGCTGTGTCACATTAAGTGTTACACTTTCAGTATTGGATATATTTTATACACTTATCTACCACCAAACCAAAAAATTAGTGACAGATTAGAACTAGAAAAACAATGAGCTTTATATCCTCTGCATAGAGATCCTCGTTCCAAATTTATCTTGTGATGTTTTATTTTAAAATATCTCCTTCCCCACCCACAGCTTTGAAGTCATCGAGTTCCAGAATCCAAATCGTGACTTTGCCGGAGAGCAGCCACTTGTCGGCTGAGGCGTAGACCGTTGGGGCTAACTAAAACGGATTAAGAAGTTTTTCTGCTGGTTGTTCTGAAATGCCAGCAGAGAACTTGATTACCAATGGCTACTTAATGAAAGAAGTCATCCAGCCCAACTTCTAGGCCACTTCTAACAGGTGCCTAAAGAAAGTAATAAAAAAAGAATTGGCACCAAGTAATTGAGTGGCCCACGACAAGGCTGAGCTTCTGAAATGAATAAATGAGACATTAGGTTATACAATATTTCTGCTTACTTACTTGTTGATATTTTCCACTTAAATTATTTCAACAGAAAGGAAATAAGTGGAATTGTGTACAAATATTAAGCCAAGAGTAAAGAAATCAGGTATGGAAGCCTGAAGCAGGATTTCTCTCACAGCCCATGATTCTTGCTGTTAGTGGCATATTCTTCTGTTTACTTCTAGCAAACAGGATTTAATTAAGTTCAGTTCATTGCTCCTCTAACAGCTCTTATTAGATCTTTTATTACAGTGGCTTTAGCTTCCAGTACAGGGAGGGGAACATTTCATGGGGGAGGGGAGGTGGAATATATTTCTACCCTGGAACTAAGTAAAAGAAAGTACCCCAAGTGGGTGAATCTCCCACACGTGAATGATGGCCCATTTTCCATTGCTCTAACAGAAGAGCTGACGCTAAGGAAGTTTGATGGCTGAGAAGACCAAGAGTATGGCAGAGATGTCTGCTCAGCCTCTGGTAAGGGCCACTTGCCTTGTGGTAACGTGTGAGAATGAAAGGGTGTCAAAGAAACCAAACACAAAGGCAGTGGGAACCTCACTTTGTCCCTCGGTCCCAGACAAGAATTAGCCTCCCCCCTGGAGAAAAGTATTTTTCCTTTTTTAAAAAAAATATTTTTTAAAGTTAGTTTGCATGTTATTATATAACATGATGCAGTTTTCAAAGCATTTATCTTAGTAGACTCTCCATCCCCCTCATCTCTCCCAGTCCTCTGCTAGCCACTGGTTTCCCCATAACCACACCCTGGTGAGTCTCTTTCTCTTTCCTGTCCCTTGTGTCCTTTCCCACCCCATCCTTTCTCATCACCTGTTTTCACCCTGTCTTGCTCTCTTTCTAGTTTTTAGACTCTACCAACATTTACACACACATATACACATTCACACACTCACACATACATATTCATATATGAACTCATAATATATCAGGCTGGAGTCTACGTATAGAGAAAACATGTGAGGGTTTTGTTTGTTTATTTGTTTGTTTGTCTTTCTGAGTTTGGGTAACCTCACTCAACAGTATATTTTCTAGATTCACCCATTTTCCTAGAATTTCATTTTTCTTTACAGAAGAATAAAGTTCCACTGTGTTGATGAACCATTCACTACCCGTTCATTGACAGAATGACTTTGTCACTTCTTAAAGGCCCAACTCCCGACATTGCCACAGTGATGATCTTCAACAAAAGTTTCAATGGTGTCAAACAGTATCCTTTTGAATTATTGAAAATGGATTGTTTTTCATGCAATACATTCCGATTAAGTTGTCCCCTCCCTGAACTCCTCCCAGATCCTTCTGACTTCCCTACTCATCCAAATCCACACCCTTTCTTTCTCTCTCTCATTAGAATACAAACAGGCATCTAAAAAATAAGAGAAAATAAAAACAAGCAAACCAGAATAGGACAAAACAAACAAATGGGAGGGGGCAAGGGGAGGGAGCTAGGTGGATAGGGGAGGGGGCCAAGGGGAGGGGAAAGGGGGTAGGGGGGGAGCCAAAAGAAAAGCACAAGTAACACAGACACGGAGCCCACACATTCACACACAAAGAAAAGCCACTTCAAAACAAAAACCAACCTCCAACACCACCACTGAGTTTGTTCTGTTGGCCATCTACTGCTAGCTGTGGGGCTCACCCTTCAGTGTGGTTTGTATACCCAGTGAGACTCCATGAGAGAAAACAAATTCTTCCTTTGTAAGCGGTTGTCAATTGGAGATAGCTTCTGGTTAGGGATGGGGACTTGTGTCCACTTCCCCTCTCAGCACAGGGAACCCCATCTGGCTTAGACACATGCAGGCCCTGTGCCTGCTGCCACAGCCGCTGCGAGTTCATATAGGCACCAATACTGTTGGTTCGGGAAGGCCGACAAACCATATTCAGCCATGGAAACGTGTAAATATGGCAAAAATATTTACTGAAGATGGTATTGCACTTGGCTCTCAGGTAGTACTAGACTGAAGATTTAAACAGCCCCATACCCTAGCTCTCAGAGCAACCCCACCCAGCTACACTCTGCTGACTGTAGTCCTGGCTCCGAAGCTTGACCTGCCTGCTGTGATGGGCAGAGTCGCTGTTCTTCCTCGGGAATGAACTTGAATGATTTAAGTTCATAAACAAACAAACAAACAAACCAAAAACACCTTCTGATCAGGTTGGGGTGGGCAGTGCTGACAGAGATGACTGGAAAGGGGGGCTTTATGGAGTTGGGTAGAAGCCTGATGAAAGGGAAACTTCCAGGATTCTACATGGATGGCCCCAGCTAAGACTCCCGGCAGCAGTGGATGCATAGCCTGAACTGGCCATCCCCTGTGATCTGGATTGTTGACTACCTAGTTATCAGAGATCATTCATCCAGTGATTGGTAGAGGCAGGTTCAGAGACCCGCAGCTAAACACTGGGCTGGGGGAGTCCTGTTGAGGAGAGGGAGAAGGAATTATAGGAACCAGGGGTGTCAGGGACATCAGAAGAAAACCCACAGAAGTGGCTAGCCTGGCTCATGGGAACTCACAGAGTCTGAACCAACAACCGGGGAGCCTGCAGGGAACTGACCTAGGCCCTCTGCGTGTATGTGGCAGTTGTGTGGTTTGGTCTATTTGTGGGACTCCTGGCAGTGGGAGCAGGGGCTGTCCCTGGTTCTTAGGCTGGCTCTAGGTCTCAGCAGTTCATCCCACCCTCAAAGGCTGGCTGGCCTTTGATGAGCGACTCACTCAGTCTCCTTCGGCTGAAGAGGATCCTGAGGAATTAAATGAAATAATGGATATGGAACACTTAATAATTCCTCGTGATGCTGGATTGCCTTGCCCAGCCTGAATATAGCGGAGGGGTACTTGGTCTTACAGCAGCGTGGTATGCCTTGCTTTGCTGATGCCCATGAGAGGCCTGCCCCTTTCTAAGCAAATATGGAGGAGGGGTGGACTGGGGGAGGGGGTGTGGCCAAAGGGAGTGGAAAGAGAAGAGAGAGGGGAGGCTGTATTTGGGATGTGAAATTATTTAATTAATTTTAAAAAAACCTTCTAAAGCCACAGAGCTAACATAATGGCTGACAAAAGCAAGCAAGGCGAGGATGATCATGTGGGGTGCACATTCAGCTGTCACCTGTTGGCAGATGGAGAAAAGACAGCAGAATCTGAGACTTGTTTCTTCCTACGGTAACGTCGGAGTAGGAGCCGTTCGCTGGATCACTCAAATGTCGAGAGCACAGCGCTCAGCTTGCATTTCTACAGCAAAGGTGCCCGCATCAGAGCCTTTTAACGTGCGTTGGTCACTGCCATTTTCGGCCCCAGTATCTCCCCTTCAGTGCCAGAGTGATCACTGCCAATGTCAGACAGGCCTCAGCAGCTCAGCCCAACCTCACAGGCTGGCTGGCCTTTGATGAGCGACTCACCCAGTCTCCTTCGGCTGAAGAGGATCCCGAGGAATTAAATGAGATAATGGATATGGAACACTTAATAAAATGCCTGGCATATGGCAGGGAAGCAGTCAATATTAATTTCCTCCCTGACTTGCTTTTCAGAGCCTCTGTGGCTGTCTCCCCTGCAGTCCTAATTAACACTTAATTCCTCTCAGTCAGCTAATAGCCTAGGTGAGGTTACACACTCAGTTTGTAAATCGTAGCTGCTCCTTACTGAGTGTCCCCTATGTTCTAGGCATTGCACAGACTAAATTGTTTAAATATATTTTCATTTACTCCTTACAGCCACCCTGTGGCAAGTATTTTACTTAGTCTCACGTTATAGATGAGAACACAATGACTTGCTAATCTGTCTTCACGGAAAATGGTGGAGCTGGGATTGGAACCTGGGCAGGAGGACTCCAAACCCATGTTTTTAGCTCTTATGTCATGCTGTTGCTTGAGTGTTACCATCTAGGCACCTTCCTTCATCTTCAAGGGGACTTGGCATGACGTGGCCCCACTCCATCATGTGTAGATTGATATGTAGTTTAATCCTAAGAGGATGTCTTAGTTCCTATATTTTTAAATTCTTCCTGATGCTGTGTAACTATCACCTTCATTGATCACCCAAACGTGTCTACCTGCTTAGTTCACAGCATAAGAAAACAAGGCCCTCCATGAGTTAAGAAGTGTATTCCTCTAACTTGAGTTATTGTCTTGAGTAATTAATTTTGTACTGATCATATTTTGAGTCATCTTTATTGCTCCCCTACTGTTTACCAGGTATTTTTCTGGGAAGTGGGGATAAAGCCTGGACTACAGATTGTCAGCCTGGACACAATATGTTCGCAAATAACCGTTCAATGTAGGGAGTGATTCTGTGTCTGTGCCATCCCCGTCCTCTACCACAGATGTCGGTAGCATGTCTAGTACTCAGCCTGACCATCAAAACTGCCCTCTGACATTGCCCAAATGCCCCTGATGAGAGATAACAGCACCCCAGACTGAGACCCACTCACCTCATCCCAGCTTTCATGGCACTTACAAACAAATGGGCCAAGAAGGAGGAGAAATAAAAACTATGATCTTGGGGAATATCAAGGTAAAGTGACAATGTTGGAGAGGAGCATATTTCAGTCGAGTCCTTAGAGACCCCAACTTTCTTCATACCCTAGATTCTCCCCTTACTTGGCAATGATGCAGGAAGGCTGAAGTTAATTCTAGCCATGGCTTTCAGGATTTACTTGGGTTGAAATTCCTAATTTATGCTCAAACCATAGCTATCACTTTTGATCTACTGTCTCTCCCAGAGGAGAAAAGAAATAAAGTTGAAAGGTGGAAGCATTTCAATTGTCCTTATTCCATTCTGGTCCCATGTATTCATTTCCCTCCAATTGGAAATGAGAAGGAGACAGCAAGGCCAGCCAACAGGCTGACAGATACCAACAGCAAAATTTGTGACATCACAAGCTATGTTCATGTGCATGTGTGTGCTCATACGCATGTGTGTATAATGTATGTCCACATTTGTGTATAGGTGCATGCTGAGGCCAGAGGAGAAGAGATTGTTGCTGTTCTGTACCACTCTTCACATTATTCCCTTGAGACTGGTTCTTTCAAACCTGGGGCTAGACTGGCAGCCAGCAAGCTCCAAGGATTCTCCTATATCTTTCTCCCCACACACACCATGGTATTAGCATTACAAATGTGTGAGGTCATGCCCAGTTTTTGATGGGGGTACTGTGTATTGGAACTCAAGCTCTCATGCTTGCATACCAAGTGTACTCTTACTTGTTCAGCCATCTCCCCATCCCTGTTCGTTTATTTAATCGGTACATGTTACTTATATAAAGTAAGGAAAATCATTATGACATCTCCATATATGCTTACAATGTAGTCAATCATGTCCATTCTTTATTATTTGGCACATTTTCCTGGGATTTATGAGAGTGGAATTAAGATAGTATTACAGATCTTTTTCTGCATAATCTGGTGAATTAAAGTACCATAATTGTGCTTTTTACAAGTTCCATTAAACACCTTCAGTGCAGATCTCTGCTGAGATCAAGCTCTCGGAAATGTGTGTTAACCTACCTTGGGCAGTCAGAGATAATAGTCCCTTTTCTATTGCTGCATTATGGGCACTGTGTGCTCAGCAGCTTCCTCCTCTTTGTACCTTGAAGAGTGTCCCATTCCTTCTCCCAATAACAGCTGTGTGGTTCTTTGGCTGACTCCCTGTCTGGATGCCTCCCCAGTTTAATGCAGCCTTCCTTTCTGCTTGGCAGTGTCAAGCAGAAATACATCTATGGACAGATTTGCATTTTCCACCTTAATATGCGTCCATTGTTGTATACATTGCTGCATTAATGTGTCAACCATCCTTCTGGCTTTGCCCTGTACTGGTATCCCATCCAGCAGCTGGTCTCTGTCGTTCTTCCCCTGTCTGCCTGTTCTATTGGGGACTATCACCTTGCCTGCAAGATCCAGTATCATCAAGGAGGACCTTCACTACTGGTGCAGATACTCATTCTTCATCCTATAAACACTTCCCAAATGCTGCTCCAAACTGGCCACACACTAGATGCAAACTCCCACCCTGTGATGCTCTGGCCAACTTTATACACTTGCTTATTAGATACCATGCTTTGCCCTTCTGCCTCTCATCTTGAGAGCAAAGAGTCCTACCAGTCTTGGACCTTGCCTTAGCCTAGAAAGGACTATTCTCTATTTTTATATCAAATATTAAAACAGAGGGTTTGTTTCTGGTTTGTTTGTTGATGTTTTGTTTTCTGTTTCTATTCTTTTTTTTTTTGGTTTGTTTCTGTTTTTCTGTTGACTTTTAAATGATTTTGATCATATAGGGTGGTCAGATCCATTTCAGGAGGGTTGACTGTTTTTGTTTTTGCTGTTGCTTGGTTTGGCTTCTTTTAATTTTTTAAAGAAGGGAGTTGACATCTTAATAGCCATGTCAAATTGTGTATGTGCTGGCCAAAGGCAAAGGTTTCACCAATAACTGAATAATTGATATGGTAAAATACACTGACTGTCATGATTAATAAAAATCAACATGAAGATCAATGTACATGTAGAAAATGTGTAGAACTGAGAATATACAGGGTGCAAGCTCAGGGTAACAGTACAGATGACTTTAGCTGCCTGCTGAAGACTCAACAAATCCTGTGCCTGAAAATGACCATAAAGACTCACTGTATTATAGTTAATACTATTTATTAAACACTGTGCCCACTAGTTGATCAAATAAAATCTTTAATATAATTAAATACTGAAGACTGCCCTCTCCAATGCTGGGAACTTACCACATATCCTAACAGAGCAACTCTGAATGATAGATAATTCTTCCACTTATTATTTTTGGCCTTTGCCAATGCTCCCTGAAACCTGATTAAATAGCTCTCCACTCTTTCTCATGGTAATCCTTAATGCATGTGACCCCGGCAATCATCAAACTTGGCCATCTCCGAGAACAACACTATGAATAGTCAGTCTGTCCCATCTACCCACTTAAAACAGGAAACCCATCTGGAAGAAGTTTGCCAACCCCTTGGCCAAACTCTCCCCCTCGAATCAGATGTCATTGCATCTAAACACTGTGGCTTAGGTAGCCAAGCATTTTTAACAGGACTGGGAAATTCTCACTCTGGTTCTGTGTTTTAGCATAAATAATTTGATTTGTGACTTTAGTTTGGAGTGGCATCATAGAAGGAAGAAGCAGAACGAAGGGACAAGTGTTGTGTCTTAGATAATTTAACAAATAATATCACAGAACGGCTTATTTATCATTACAATGCTGAGAACTAAAAAAAAAGAAAATCCCTGCCAAAGGATCAAATTGAACAACATTCTGGCAAACTTTCACCCATCAAAATAGGTATTAGCATCCTGCCTGAGGCTGTTACTCTGTAGGAATCATACCATCTCCAGAACTCTTGTTAGTAGCTGCTTTTCAAACAATACATATGGGTTGCTGTAGCTTGTTAGGGGGCACTGAAGCATTCTGGGAATCTGCTGGTGCATCTGCAGCAGAATCAAATGTAGCCCCAGGATGACAGGAATGAAAGCACTCGGAACTGGTAGAGGGATCCTTAGAAGTTGCCTCAACCAAAGTTGAGAGTCTCCACTCAACCAACCCCTGTCCTCTGTTAGGATTCTACAGGCAAGAGAGAGGCTTCTGACTTGAGGACCAGCATTTCCTTACTAATTACAGCTCTTTTATAAAACGTATCTGCTGAGTCCCACCTGATCTGTAGAACAGTCCTGAATAGGAGAGTGAGGACTGAGAAAAAACAGGGACAGAAGAATAGACAGAGACAGAAAAAATAGAACTGGGAGGGCTCTGAGTCAATACTGCAGCAGCCCCGAGTTTATTTCTCACAGCCTTTTTATACCCAAAGCAAGGGGGTCAAAAGACCTCCCCATCTCAAGGACACCATGGTTCAAGGAACAAACAAGCATAAACACCCCCTTAATTCTCAAGACATCTGGTAACCACGCCTTTGGCCATACATCCTGCTATCCAGCTTTAAGGAGCAAGGACAAGCTTGAACTCTCTGACCTTGAGTCAAGATGCAATCAATCCACAAACTGGCTCACTGTGGGCTCCCACGCATACCTGTTTTATTCGTCATCTATTTATTTATTACATGCTGAGTTGGGGATGCCACAGCTTGTGGGTGGAGGCCAGGGGACAACTTTGAGGAGTCAGTTCTCTCACTCGACCTCTATATAGATTCTGAGTATAAACCTAACTCACAGGCTTGTGTGGCAAGGATCTTCAGCTACCAAGCCTTGTCACTGACCTCTATTTGAATGCCATTTGAATCTACAGTCATCCTGCCTCAGTGGAGGGAACTTGCTCCCCTGACAGGAACACAGCTTCCCCTTCGCTCCAGGCAGGCTTTCCTGGGGAATCATATTTCTTGACTGCATTGCTGAGGCGCTTTATCCACAGAGCTTCAACCCTCCCAGTAATGTCACAGGCCACCCTGTTCCAAGCTTGTCATCACTAACCTGGAACCCATGCCTTAAGTAGTGTGCCATAGCTCAGCCCAGGCTGTTTTAAAACATCTCTGGGTATTAGGTTCAGCTTGGAGCCATGACTGGTGACTATTTCTGGTAACATTCTTTTCATCTGGGGACATGGCCAGTCTTTAGTGGGCAAGGGGAATGTGGACTTCAATACAGAGTTCAAAGTTCATCATGATCCCAGTGCCTCGGGACAGCTCTGCTGCTGGTGCCAGGTCTCACGTTTTTTGCCTAAGTTGATAAACCACATACCCACCTACTTTGAAGGTTTAACATTAGAAGAATGCACGCTTCCAGTTTTAATTTTGGATATTAGATATCATTACAATATATGTGTTTGCAGTCCTGCATTCTTACTGTGTGATGGGAATCTACAAGAATGGCTCTTGACTGACATCGGCTTCTCCCCAGTTCCTAGATTCAAACACAATGTGGTGAAAGACAGCTCAGCTTTGTGCTGCTTGATTTGGTTCTTATTTATCTTCATTCCCACAAATGTCATGCCTTTAGGAATATAGCTTTATTTTTATTCCTCTGTGCTGAACCTTCTAAAATATATTAAACTGAAATGTTGGCACCAAAATCATCCATTTCCACGATTTCATTGTCTAGGCTATAGGCCAAAGCATCTGAATTGCATCTCATTTTTGTCCTTAAACATGATTTACATTATTAATAAAAAGAAATAGGATTAAGGCTGAGCATGTAGCTCTGTGGTAGTCTAACTTGTGCAAGGCCCTGGAGAATCCAGTCCCCAACACCACAAGTGAACTAAACTATGATAAAATTCTTAACTTCTTTCCTTGCTCCACTGTTTAAAGCTAATTGCCAACATGAAATTGTAATGTAATTGTTATTATATAAATCACAGCAGTCCCACTGAATGCTCTTTAATTACATAATTCATTAAATCCAGAAACATTATTAACTAGTCTCTTCCAATACCTGTACAACAAAATCAGCTTATGGGAACTGGAGTGTTGGCTCAGTGGTTAGGCACACTTGTTCCTCTTGTAGAAGATCAGAACTTAGTTCCTGGAACCAGCACCCATGTCAGGCAGCTTACAGTCACCTGTAACTCCAGTTCTAGGGGAGCCAACACTCTCTTCTGAACTCTATGGGCACCTGCATTCATGTGCATACACCCACACACAGAGATACACATAATCTAAAAGTAATAAGAAGAAACCTTTCTTAAAAAGCAGCTTCTGTCCCCCAAAGCCAAATAGGCAACACACCACTTCACCCGTCAGCTGGTGCTTGCTTCTTCACCATGCTTTCAAATGTTTTCCCCTAATTGTCTGCCTCTCACCATGGCCAACTTGATTAGGGAGGATAACAAGACAGAGGAAAAACACAAATAAGCCAAATTCCATCTGAGTAAGTCATTGCAGGCTCCCTTTGCCAGATCCTAGTCTCTATCTAATTGCCCTACTCCCTCTGCAGTGGAATCCCCTAGCAAGTTCTGATGATGCTCACACAGAGACAAGAACTATAAAGAAATCAAGGAGAGGGCTAAAATGCCACAAAGCTGAGGGGCGCGTGGAGGGTTATCATTCTTAAAAGGATCTTTTTGTGAATGCCAATTATTTATGACAATTTGTAACTTTATTATCTCAAGTATTGAGAGATAGACTTACACCACAACTAATAAAATAAATTTGGAGTCCTGGAGACATGGCTCAGGGGTTCAGGGTGATGATCATTGCACTTGTAGAGGACCCAAATTTAGTTCCCATTACCCACTGAGGCAGCTCTGTCTTCAGCTTTAAGGGGAATTTGACACCTCTGGCCTCCAAGTATGACACCTGCATACATATGCACATAGCCACACACACACTTAAAATAAAATGATTTTCTAAAGACTGTAGATGAAATGTGGTCATCAGTTCAAAACACTGTCTGGACCGACAGATTTTGCATCTCCCAAATCCTACAAGGGAACTAAATGGCTCACGAGGATTTTCGTAGTCATTTAAGCGTCTCAGGATTTATTTTTGAGTTCAGATCTGTTTAGTCATTGTAGAGGTGCACTTATAACCATCAGGAATAGTCCAGAAATACACAAGTTAGTGCCTCGCTTCAGAATCAGAAGAGGACATCACGATTTTCATTCCATTTCACCCGGTCTTTTGTCTTCAGCCTAATATGGATATAAAATGTATCTGGCACTGCTGTTTCCAGTGTTCCTGGGGCTTGCCAGAAGGCTTAGACCTTGCACAATGAGCTCTTTACTTCAGTAAATATAAAAAGACATAATATTCTAAACAGCCCGTCACATTCCTTCTGGTGTCCCTTGTACCCAAGAGTATAGTTTAATGTATACTATATATTCCACTAGGTTTTCAAAGTGGCACATTTGTTTTTTTAATTGTTGCCCTTCAGGAGTTCTTAGTACACATTGCTGAGGTTATAATCCAGGCACATTAATTTTTATCACTTTGACACTGGAAGAGAATACTGTCCTTGCCCAAATTTCTCAAGCCTATTTCTTTTATAAATTTTTTAACATAACAGACACATTGTTATATTAAGAAGAATAATTTTTATGAAGCTGGTCTATAGCTTATACATTGTGATTCTGGAAGATGTTGGCATATTTTTACACTGTGTGGAGATCTTAGTTAAAGGAATGGTTTGATTTTAGAGGTGTTTCTTATCCTCGCTATCTGATGCTATGGTAACCTGGATACAACCACCACGGCAGGCTCATGACTGCAAACAAAATCTGTATATGGGTCTTCGAGCCTGTACATGGTGTTGGCAGATCTGAAAAGTGATAGTAATCCTACCCTGGAATGTAAGCAAATCATTGAGAATTACTGTGGACTTGGGGAATATTAAGATTTACGCTTTGTTATAGAGATATTTAATTCAATAATACAGCAGACTCTCTCAATTCTATATATGCTGATTCATGCTAAAACCTATGCGTATGTATCTCCAGATGTAGAATATGGGGGTAAACCCAGTAGGGATCAGATGTGTCTGTACTAGATATTTAGGATGGCGGCAGAATTACTGTAGCACAAGAAACAGGGCTCTGAGCAAACAATGTCCAGAAGACGTTATAGATAAAAATGGGCTTTCTTCCATTTCCCAGTATTTTCTGGAAGGCTCTAACAGGGCAAACTCTAGGAGTGGGAAAGCAAAAATACTCCAGATACTTCCTCATCTGTGTTGACTTTAAAATCTGAATCACATCATTTTATTTATTTCCTATTCCTGTGGCCATTTTGTGAAGAATTGCGTCTGATTTGTGTATTTTTTTTTCCCTAGGAAAATTCCAATCACCTATTCTATTAGCCTCAGTAGGGATCAAAAATCAGCTAGAGAAAGATGTCCCTGCTTCCTATTTTTGCTTTTAAAAGCAGCATGTGGTCTGGTTGTTTTGGATGCTCTCAGTAGATAGTCATTTCTACGTATTTACTTAGCTAGTCGTTCTTCACGGGTTGAGTTTGGGGCTCTTGTTGATGTGGCATTTTGTTTTTGTTTTCTGTCATTTTCAAACAGGATCTCGTTATGTAGCCCAGGCTGTCCTTGAATTCAGTCTTTCATCAGGTCTACAAAGTCCTAGGACTATAGGCCTGTGACATCCCATTAGCATGGTCAAGAATTTTAGCTCATGTCTGATTCTGTTTCCTGCTTTCTCAGCAACCCATTACCTTTAGTTCTGTATATTAAAGGATTGTTGTAGTGGGTACTTCATACTGACCCAGATAGTGATATAAAATTCTTCATTAGATATGGAAATTTTCACACTGGAAATTGCACATGTTACTTAAATTACTGTTAGGTCTGTAGTACACTTAAATGATAGTTTCTAGAATTACCAATAAACTTGTCTTTAGATGAGCAGTTTAAATTTTATATTTTTTAAATTAGGAGGATGCAGCTCATATAAACAATAAGAAATTATGTGATATTTTATACATTATTAGGATAAGGTTTTATTTTATATCTAGTGTCAATTATATAATGCCCCATAGTCACACCTCTGTATTAGGCAAATGGCATGCATTGACCAGAGTATTATTATTAATAGCAATTTTAAATTTTATACAACCTGATTTTCCACAAGTTTTTATTGTCTGAATTAAGCTGCATATTTTAAATTGCTTCTATTTTAAAAGCACTATAACATCAGTTATTATTTGGTAAAAACAAATTTAAATCATGGACCATGGGACCATGCATTCAAACTGTCTATTGTTCTCTCTAAATCTCCACTTTCAATTAACAAATTTTACAATTGAAAGGTTCATAGAATTCTGCCAAGAATAAAGACATTTGACTTTTATTGACCAGATGTGACTATAAGAAGAGCTGTACTTGGACTCCTTTTCAGAAATGCACATAGAATAGAAAATGGGATGACACTCGGCCTCTTCCTGTCCTTAAATTCTAACCTTAGCTAATCCATATGCATGAAAGATTGCAGTTATTAGAGTGTGTCTCCTTCCATACCAAGGTACCCCTGAGCAGCAGGAGGCACTTTTCTGGCAGTAACAGCAGTGAGATCTCTTTCCTTTCAGGATTTTCCCATCTTCCAGGAGTCCAGAGTCCTTTGATTCTAGCCCAAAATCAAGAGAAGAAATTACAGCAAGCACACAGGGAAACTTCAGAGGGCTAGGTATAGAGATGGCTGCTCTCACCTGTATACACTTTCCATTGCCTAGAAATTTATCAAATGACTTACTGCATAGGAGTTGGGGAAATGCCAGACAGCTGTATGGCAGGAAAAGAGCCAGTGGTCCTTGTCACCCTGCTGGCTCACATATTTCTAAAGGGGGGAAACACTAATGTGTTTGGGACTGGTTTCTATGATTACTTCGGTCGCTAAGGCACTTAAAAAAATTGTCAGATTCTAACTTTGTACTTAAGTCTTATAGAAAGGACACTACTAAATAAACACATGGATAAATGGATCATTCCACATGGAGACTAATGTGAGTCACAAGAGAGTTTGGGCTGGGCCTTTCTGTCTCCTAGAACAGTGGATTGATGCCTACTAGGCACTCAGCTGTATTACTGAAGTACATGCCTACATGAATGCATGCGTCTGAAGGCAGGGAGTTAACTTCATGAACAAAATAGTAAGGGAATTAAAGCTAGCTTGGAGTGAGGGAGAATCTTTCTGACAGTAAATCCTGCAGGAAGATGGGAGTTAGCCAAGAGAAGAGATGCATGATGGGAAAGTTTTCAGGCAGAGAAATTCCTTAAGTGTGTCAAACTAAACCCAGCATACAGTTTGACGCTGTTAAGGAACTTACAAAAGCCAGTGATGCAGGGACACAGAGGGTCTGAGTGCCGATGATGGGAACGAAGTTAGCAGAGTTGACAAGGACTTATAGGGCCAACTTGGCCTTCCAGTCTTTTCTGAAGGCACAAGTGGGAATCTGATAAAAAGCATAATGGAGGAAGGGCAATGGGGTCACATTTTCCTCTTCCACCAGCTTTATATGAAGAATTGAACTGAGAAATGAGCGGAAGTGGAGAAACTAAACCATGTGGAGGGGTGGAGGGTAGGTACAGCAAAGTGACAGCAGAGCAGGCAGGGATTTGAAATGGATTGTGTAGACTCCATGAGTGGGGTAAAGGCACACATATGCACGCTCACGCAGCGTTAAGGCCTCTCTCTCCAAGTGCTGCTGCTGCTGATAGCTGACCTGTCAAGACACCGCATGTTGCTTCCTCCAGATCCTTTGGGGAGCCGCATCCCCATTCCAGATCAGTGCAGCTACTGGGCAAATAGCAGACATCCCCATTGGAGCTACATCCTTGCTTTGTTTTCATTCTTCTCTGCCTGAAGAAATGAACTAGGCTGGACATAATATCCACCTGTCAGTACAGCACTTAGAAGGTAGAGGTCCAAAGATCAGGAGTTCAGCATCATGTCAGCTACATGGCAAGTTCAAGGTCAGCCTGGACTACATGAGAACTTGTCCAAAATACTAAGTCTAAAAAAAGAAAGAAAGAACAATTAAAGTAATTATGTAAATTCATAATTATGGCGAAGGGTTCTGGAGGCAAATATATCTTCAAAACTGCTTTTAAAATACTTTTGTTTATGAAAATTGTATCTTTGATAATGTACCTTTGAGGCTGGAGAGATGTCCCAGCAGTTAGGAGAAAGTACTGTCCTTGCAAAGGAACCGGTTTAGTCCCCAGCACCCACTTTGGTGGCTCACAGCTGTCCCCGCCCCAGGGCAGCCAACACCCTCTTCTGGTCTCTCCGGACACCTGCCCTTATGTACACAGACACACAGAGATGCACACTTTTTTTAAATATTTAAAAATATGTTTGTTAAAACAAATTCTGGATCATCTTTACATCTTGCTAACACGGTATTGTTGGTTCTGTTTAATTCTTTGCTTTAAGTTTAGGAAGTGATCCACAGATGGGACCATTGTTAAAATCATCCTTGAAGTCAGTGCCCGGCTCAGCTCTCTTAGCCTCAGTTCTTATGATTGAGGCTTTGTTGGAGTTTCTCTGGACAAGCTCCTGTGTCCATTCTGCTTGGCCCCCTCTTCCTGTCCTTCACTCACAGCTTTATCTGTTTGCATTGACCATCCAGAAAGCAGATATCACCGTGATTTCCCAGAGGTTCTGTAAGTGCATTTCCATAGCTGCTTATTGGCTGTGAAGAGGGTGTGCTAATTTGGGTAAAAGAATATCCCTGAGCTCAGAGATAAATGTTGCTGCTCCTCATGGGTCCACATGCTGCGAAGACCTGGCAGATGTCCTGGAGGGATGTTAAAGTCGTGGCCAAAGAAATGCTTCCGGCGTGTTCCTTCCTTCATTCACTAAAGATAGAGCCTAATTTCCGGGACTCTCTGCCAAAGACATTTACATGTGCTAAATGTTGTTCCAATTTTAAATAGTTTATGTGAATAATTTTCACCTCAAATGCACTATTTTAGCTACAAAGGAGTGGGGAAAATTCTTTAATTGCCTGTTACACTATAGAGAAAAATACTGCAGAAATAAAGATTTTTATAAAATATTTTTTATTATTTCTTACAAATAGCTTATGCTTACAATCTTACCTTTCCAATTCTTGACCAATTTGGATGCCCCTCTTTTTCCCTTTCATGCATATCCCAGATTAATTTTTATTTGCATTCTGATTTAAATTCTTTATCAGAAATCTTTGCAATTCTGATTTTTTTCCCTCCCAGTTCTCTGTAGTCACAAAGCCATCTCACATCAACATTATGCTGCCTCTAATCCAACACACAGGACATGAAGGACGTCTTAAATTCACTTGGTTGTACCGACTTCAGTTTGTATATGAACGTAGGGTAAGACATAAACATGTCATTAGTCTGAAGACAAATTCCAAGGTATTACTTACCATTCTGGGCAGGTATTTGCATATTTCACTTAACCCCAACTGGACACTTGTCACTGTGCTATAAAAAGGGCCATTGGAGCTGGAGAGATGGCTCAGCAGGTGGTTTCTGCTCTACCAGGGGACCCAGGTACTATTCCCAGAACCCATGTTAGACAGCTCACAACCACTTATAATTCCAGCTCTAAGTGATCTGGCCCAGCACCCTGTCCTGCCCTCCACAAGCACCCCATACACACAAACACACAACTGAAAATAGAAATAAGCCTTTTTTTAAGTTTATTTATTTTTTCCACAAAACAATTGCATTTTTAACATAGAACAATACATGAGTCACCAGCATATATGCAAACACAAAACTGCATCTTGAGTCAAGGTAGAAACAATAAATAGAACAATACATGAATCACCAGCATATATGCATACACAAAACTGCATCTTGAGTTAAGGTAGAAACAATAAATTTCTTCATTTAAACAGTTCCATTTTTAACCCAGTTCCAGCATACAGTTCCTAGGTCATTACTATAAACTCGAAATTGTCCCATTGCAATGAAATCTCTATTGTGCTTTTCATTTCTTAAGTCTCAAAATTCAAATGATAAATTCTGATACTAGCCTTCCAAATATGATAAATCCATAACCAAAATCTTTTTGTAGTTTTCTCATTAAGTTCAAGAAGTTCAAAAAAAAAGTAAATTCTGGTATCAGGCTTTCACTTCCAAATATGAAGAGACGATTTACAACCAAAACTTTTTGCAGTTAATAATTTTAGTTCAAACAAGCGTCTCTGCAACTTTTGTTCTCACAGACAGAGACCTTTCTAGGTACAGTAGTATTGTAAACCACACTATTTTTGATGTTAGCTCAGGTTTTTCTGTATTGCATTGATTTTCCACAGATCTCAGCTGTGGGGAACTACTTTAGCAGATATATTTCTTATTACTTCTTATATACTTCTTATATTCATTCCATCTTCTTAATTCTTATTAAGAAATAAGAAATAAGCCTTTTTTAAAGGAAAATAAAAAGAGCCCATGACTATTGAATGAATTCACGTGTGCAGAAGGACACGTGTCAGAGTCAACCAGTTGCTGCCTTTAAGACGTTACCTGCAGAGATATGTGTCATACTGCTTTCGGGTGCCTGGCCCAGAAGACCAAAGTACCCAATTCCTGAACACAGTGTTATTGAAGAGAAAGCCTTCACCTTACAGGCATCCGGACTTACTGCCAAAAATTAAAGAAGGGCCTTTTAAAACAGCCAAAGAGTCAGGGGTGCCTTCTACCCAAGGGTGATCAAGGGTGGATCAGCTTGAGAAAGGAGGCTCAGGAGCAAGAGTATGCTTCGCTATGTGTGGCCTTCCCACACCTGCCTTGATCTTGTTTTTCCCCTTGGAACATGATCTTTTTATAGCAATGATGGTAATTAGATCGTGTCCCTTTTAGACACTCTTAGTCATCTTTGGACTTGTAACCAATATCTCTACCTCAAAATAGAATGAAAATTCAGTTTCTTCGCCTGTGGCTTTGCTGTTCATTTTTCTAAAATGGAAAAAATCTTTTCTGGTGTTCAAGACACCATCCCAGACCCCCCTGATGGTGATGCTGCTGCAACTGAGTGTTAAGGTGTATCCATTCTCATGTCATTTCAGAACAGAAAATGAATGTGTAGTGCTGTGAGATAATGCTTTTGTACGCTGCTTTAATAAAATGCTGATTGGCCAGTAGCCAGGAGGAAGTATAGGTGGGATAAGCAGACAAGGAGAATTCTGAGAAGAGGAAGCTGAGTCAGGGGGTGCCAGGTAATGGCACACAGGTAAAGTCACAGAACATGTGGTGACATACAGATTAACAGAAATGGGCTGAGTTTAAAGGCAAGAGCTAGTCAGTGGTAGGCCTGAGTTAATGGCCGAGCAGTTTTAATTAATTTAAACCTCTGTGTTTACTTGGGTCTGAGTGGCTGTGGACCGGGTGGAACACAGGGAAACTTCCAGCTCCAGTGTAGAGTCAGATCCTCAGTTCTGCTAAAACATTGTTCTTTCTAGTAACGTAGCTACAGGAGATGTGCTATCAAAGAACAACGTTTTCCTACCATAAGATAAGAATTTGCTTCTAAATCCTAAAACACATTAGTAATTTATTACAACCCTGAGAATACTGAGTCATTTGAGTGTTTAATTGTTTTTATTTTTAATCTTCTCCTTGTGATACTATTATAACATCCTTTCATGGAGCCAAGGCACACCCTCTGCATCTATGATCAGGTTCTAGAAGATAAATTTGCCATCATCTTTTCCAGACTGTCAAAGCTTCATAGAATTTATACCTTTCCCCCAGAATACCCAGTGTTGAAGTCATTCTATTCAGATGTATCTTATGAGCTTTGGAAAACACAAGCCGAAGCAGTATGTCAGATGTAGACATGATGTTTTGTACCATGATGAGACGTCACTTATGTATAATTGCGTTTATGCTCTCATTTCCTTACTGTCGATACTTTTGTAATAAGACTACTCTGGGGTTAAATTAAGAACTTTGAAAGTATTAAATTAAATTAAGAACTTTGAAAGTATTTAGCAAGTGTTTGGCATGATAAGCACACAATAAATGTTTTTAATCATTACGGTTTAGTGAATTGTATACTTTAATGACCATATACTACATGCCAGCCATTTTTTAAAGCCACATTTTTTTCATTAAGTAATGTGGCATATACTCCAGTCAGGTTAGTGTCTAATACTCGTCCAATCTGTTTCCCTCATTCAGCAATGAAAATCCCCATCCCTGGGATAGATAGCGAGAATACAGCAATAGCTAGGCAAGCTCTCTCAATTCAAAGATCTTCCCCAAGCAAGGAAGACTGATAAGATTTAGGTGATTACAAGATGATGCACAGAAGCCTGCAGGATGAATGAACAACACGGAAAGGAGAGGCATAGCACAGCAGACTGTCTTCTTGGATAGTGATATTATCATTGACACCGGAAAGGGAATCAGGCTTGGCCAGAAAGAGAGACTGGAGAAAGACAGATGTAGCATGAATCTTAAATGGTCTTATTCATAAGATCAAACCTGAACCAGGTATTGGGGTGAACACTGGAAGGTCAGAGAGACAGAACAAGCCACAGCTAACCTCACCTGGCCAACTTCTCATCTGGTCTTGTTTCCTCAGACTGGAAGCTTCTGTGTCCTCATCCCAATGGCTCTCATTTGAACTGCTGTTAGAAGCCTGGAAGCTTAACCAGTCAAATGCTTCTAGTTTCTGGTCCTCACGTCTTATATACCTTTCTGCTTTCTACCACCACTCCCTGGGATTAAAGGCTGGCTTTCTGTGACTAAAGACATGTGTCACCATGCCTGGCCATTTCCAATGTGGCCTTGAATTCACAGAGATCCAGAGGGATTTCTACCTCTGGAATGCTAGGATTAAAGGTGTGAGTGCCACCATTTTCTAGCCTTTGTATGTAGTGGCTGTTCTGTCTCTGACCCCAGGTAAGTTTATTAGGGTGCACAATATTTTGGGGAACACAATACCACCACAGACAGAGGCAGAGGGATCACCACCAGAAGAAAAAGCATGTGCACTATGAGGAGGTGAGAGGAAATGCTATTTATTGATGAACTGGCAGAGACTCCAGAAGAAGGGAGAGGAGATAGCAGACAGGGAAGTCCAGAGGTGCCAGAGCTTAGAGAGCTTTGTCCTGCAGTCTCCTCTGGGGTCATTGGTGCCTTCTCTTCACCAATCCAGAATCATTCCACCTTAGCTGGGGTCTGTATAATTAGACCTAACCCCCATTGGCTATTATTTCCTCATCTATCTCACCAAGTGTGTGCTCCTTCGCTATCTTCAAATCCTGTTATCCAATTCAGAATACATTTACTGAGTCACTGTCTTCTCCAATGTCTGTTCATCCATTCCATCCATAAATTATAAATGTATTGCTTTGAAAAATACATGGGTGCCATGCACTCTAGCTGCTGTGAGAAGCTGCTGGTGCCTCACCTGGTGTAAGCACATCTGCGTTTCCTCCTCCCCTTAATGTGCGGCATGCGCATGTGCGTTGCTCCTGTAGCGCTCACCATTTGTACAATGCCTGGTAGCTAAGTTCTTACAGGGGTCTGAGCCTAGGTGCCCTCTGTTCTGGAGATTGTCTGCCAGACCCACTTGTTTTCAGCAGGGTTCGTGTTCATACCTGAATCTAGGAGCTCAAAGTACTTAGTAAGTATTCAAATACTAAATGTAGTTTCTGCAACTGAGTGAGAGTAACCTTAGTTAGGTCATTCTTAATGGCCCTACCCCCTACCCCCTGTTGGCCAGATAAAACAATCAAACCACTTGTTTCAAAGTCATTAAACTTCAATCTAATACAATTTCTCTTAAAAGTCACTGTTTCTTACAGGATTCCAGGATTAGCTGAAAAATGTAATAAATTGTATGGAATTAAAAATAACAGAACACCTGAGGCTGGGTGATGCAGAAAAGAAAAAGACTGACGTTTGTCCACAGAGTGAGAAGTCCAAGGGCAGGATGTGGTGCCAGCATCCTCTCTGCGTAGCTCTGGAGTGTGTTTACTTGTGATTTTAACATTTCATTGTAATCATGGCAAGCCTAAGAAGAAAATGTAGAGTAGACTTTGACCAGTTGATGGCTGACAGCAAGACCCTCCCCTCCTCCCTGCCTCCCTCCACTCTCTCTCTCTCACTCCCCCTCCCTTTCTCTCTCCCTCTTCTTCACCCTCTCAGTTTTACAGCTCTCTGCCTGAATTTATGGCCAGTGCTTTTAATGACTGTTTCTGCATTTCCTAGGCATGCTCTTCTTGCTTCTAGTAGGTTCTATAATTCATAGTAAGTTTTAAAGTTGAATCCTAATTGTCTCCACAGTGACTAGGATACTGGAGGCTCAATCCTCCCCAGTGTGTACTGATCTATGTGAATAAAAGGACAACGAAAAGCCACTTAATAGTGAGGATTTTTTTCAATGCCACAGAGGAATCCATGCTGAAATATCAGGCCATTCTGGAATGAAAAGCAGTAGTCTGCATCTTCAGATGTGTTGGCCGCTGCTCCGCACCCAGGGAGCGCAGCTGCTGAGCGTGCTAGACATCAAATGAACTATTTGAGGGATACTCTCTCTTGCCCATCACAGACAATGTGCTAAAGCCAACATTCAGGGTACTCTTCAAGAGTGCTGGGAGGGCGAGGAGTTCGCAGGGAACCATGGGTTTATTTACAGGTTGGTTTTCTTTATAAAGCACCTGGTTCCCGTCTTCCATTTTCTCGTCTATAATTGCCAGCCATTCTCCTAGTGGACTCACTGATATTCTCAAATAGCTGCTATGACAGAACCTGGGATTTTTCACTTTAGAAAGAGGTTTTTCACTTTAGAAATGACACTTTGGGTCATTCCCATCCTTCGTTTCTATTTATTTACTTCCTACCTCTAACCCACTTAGTATTCTTAGTGCAATTGCCGGCTCCTCTAGGTACATTATCCATATGAAAATTCCAGATTACTCCTAGAAATCACTGTCAAGGGTGAGCAAACACTTTTTTTTATTTTTTGGTTTTTTTAGACAGGGTTTCTCTGTGTAGCTTTGCACCTTTCCTGAACTCTCTCTGTAGCCCAGGCTGGCCTTGAACTCACAGAGATCCGCCTGGCTCTGCCTCCCAAGTGCTGGGATTAAAGGCGTGTGCCACCACCGCCCGGCGAGCAAAGCAAACACATTTAAATGAAAGAAATAACAGATGCATGTTCGTGCTCTGGGTCTCCATACCCTTTTTCAACTTCCCAGGGTATTCTGAGCAGCACCCAAAGAACCTTTCACATTAGCTGAAACCAAGTTGGATTGTAAAGCTCACTTCAGATAGCACCATTTTCTGAATCTGCATACAGACTTTGGAACTCTTTTCAACATAGCACAGTCTATTTTCACTTTGGTGCAAGGGGAAGATGAATATCACCCAGGTTTAACTAAAATCATTCTAGTCTCTAGGGTTTCTTTACCCCTCCCCAGAACCCCACCCCCAGCCTGAAATTATACAGGCTCCACTCCAGCCAGTGTAGTTAAAGGCATAGAAAACTAAATAGATTTTTATTTTAGTTAAAAACAATGCTTGTCTTTAAAAGGTATTACTGGTAGAGGAAGACTCTTAGACAAGTAGACTGAATATTTTGTCCATTCCTCTGTCTAGTTATTCACACATGTCCACTCCATTGTCGGAAGTTTTATAGATTTCAAAACTGTATAGACAGATGCTTTTCTACAAATATACAAAATTCGCTGTTCACATTAAGTGATCCATTTTCTGCCGGTTTAACGTTCATAAGTAATAGTAAATTAACTTTTCTGGCAGTTGTCTTTTCCAGGTCTTTATTTTAACCAAAGAACTGGATGTATGAGGAGAGACCAAACATAAGTGCCAGTGCTCACTGCACTGTGGAGGTGGAGGTGGGAGGATCTCTGGGCTCGATGACAAGCCAGCTTAGTCTCCTCCCCAAATTCCAGGTAGTCAGAGTCAGTGTCAACAATAAAGAAAGGTGATGGCACCCAAGGACTGGCCTCAAGGTTGTCCTCTCTCCTCTCACCTCCACGGCCATGTGCACTCATTTGCATACACACCTACACATATGCACTTACACACGTACAGCATGCATGTATGCACACATAGGCGAACCTTTATTCCGTTGGAGTGTGAAGAGAATCTTACAACCTTGCCATGACAGGGGATCTTGACAAAAAATGATCAGTACTCATCTATACAAAGAAATTAATAGTTTCATTTGTCTTTATTCTCAAACTTGTCAACTCTTACTTTTTATACTTCGAATGAACAAATTAGGTGGCTTTGCATGCACACACACACACACACACACATGTGTTCACATTCACAAGCATGCACACATGTGAATTATATTTGCCAACTCTTTCTCTTGCTGCAGAATTGAATATCTCATCCGTTCCTGGAAGTAATTCGCCTAGCATAGGCTTCGGTCATTAGAAAACCCTTGCAGTTTTTTAGTTCCTTTCATGCAGATGCCTTTTCATGACATATTTCAGTCATGATTTTACTTCCCCTCTTAGTGTCACTAAACGCTCGGCACCAAGAACAGGTTGACAGAGTACAGCCTTAGCGGGGTGCAGCCTGCCGTTTGTTAAAGTCGTTCATCCTGGTTAATCTAGCAACGACGGAGCAGGTTGGAATTTTATGTTCCTCACATCACCATACCAGGAGTCACACCGCACGCCGAGCAGGGCTTCTCTCATTTAAAAATGCCTAAGAGTTGTACTCTGCTCCCTCTTCTCTTGGAAGCAGCAGGTACTAAAGGCTGAAGGTGACTGCCAATATCAAACGTTAATTCTTTTAACCCCTTCCTGAATGTCCAGCTCAGGGGCCAACAGTGCTCACTTTCCGCTCCTCCACTGGAGTAATCCAAGCCCTGGCAGCTATCTCAGATCTTACAGGTAGCAAGGCCTTCAACTGTGTGGTTTCTGTTTATTTCCTCCAAGGGAGTTTTGTTAACTGTCTTTAAAATCTTAGCGTATACAGGAATTTTGTGTGTATTACATTTCTTGGTTTAGAACAAATAAAACAAAAGTCTCCTAGTTGTTAAAAAAAATCTATTTTTAAGAGGTACTATAGCATAGTTATCTTAAAATGTAGTGGAATGAAGCCAAATATATTTTACACAATCCTTCCACATTTGCATGGCTTTACTCAGAATTATTTTAATCCAAGCCACTGGAATCGGCGATGTAAAAGAATTATTGTACAAACACTGTAAGCTTGTCTTAGCTGTTTTTCCAGATGTGAGCACTCTTTATTACCAAGAAATACTTGTCACTAATTTAGATTTAAATAGTCACAGTCATATACACCTGTCATCCTAGAATGTAGGAGGCTAATTCAAGAGGATCACAAGTTCTAGACCAGCCTGGGCTGTATAAGAAATCCCAGGCAGCCGGGCGGTGGTGGCGCATGCCTTTAATCCCAGCACTCGGGAGGCAGAGGCAAGCGAATCTCTGTGAGTTCAAGGCTAGCCTGGGCTACAGACTGAGTTCCAGGAAAGCTACACAGAGAAACCCTGTCTCAATAAATAAATAAATAAATAAATAAATAAATAAATAAATAAATAAATAAATAAATAAATAAATAAAAGAAATCCCAGGGAAACCTGCACTCTATGGCACCTGCCTTTAATTTTTCTGCTTAGTCTCTGACTCCTTTACTACCGTTCAGGACCCTACTCCTCACGCTGGGTCATCTTGCCCAGTCTTAATATATGGGGAGGTGCTCAGTCTTACAGCAACTTGATATGCCATGTTTTGTTGATATCCATGGGAGACCTGCCCTTTCCTGAACAGAAATGGAGGAGGAGTGGATTAGGGGTGGCTATGGGAGGGAGGACTTGGAGGAGAAGAGGAAGGGGAAACTGTGGCAAGGATGTAAAATAAATAAATACTTTTTTAGAAATGTTTTTTTTACTTAGAAAAACTTGAAAAAATGTAATATAAGTCAGTAAATTTCCTTTCGATGTCAAAACTGAAAGGACCCAAAATTGATTACCATGAGAGTGGCAAAGTATTTTGTCTACTTTAATACCTTATGTAAATGTTTGTATTATGCTACTTGCGATGTTTTAATAAGGAAGAAAAAAAATGTGGCAAGTCTTTGATGCATTAGCCAGTTAAATTTTTCCCATATAAAATATTCCCATAACCTCAAACGGATGTAGTAACTTTCACATGTCACTCTGTTTGGAGAGGGAAATATAACTGTAGCAGAGTGATGAGCTGTTCTCCAGAAGTCTCCCAGGAGACCACCGGGCAGTCTCTGAATCTAATGGATACATTGTTTGTGACAGAGTGGAGACAGTGCATGGATCTGAATGAACATCACGTGGAATGTCCACCTTTCCTCCGTCTATTGTAGGAACCATGGACTCGCTCCTTTTTTTTTTTTTTTTTTTTGATAGAGTAAATATACCCATGAACCATTCTCCACCAATAATGACACTTCTGTCTGGCTATTTGTCTTTTGACTGTTCTCATGATAATTAAAATCAAGAGTTAATATTAAAATGAATGAAAGAAATTTAAGCATAGGAGGTAGGTTACCTTGGAGCCCCAAATTGGCTTCTTTTCTCCTCCGGGACTCCCAAGTCTTCAAGGTACACATTGAAGAATGTGTAGAAACTGAGGAAGGTCATTCTAGGACCACACCAAAGCTACAAGGCTTGGGGCTTGCAGCATGGGAAGGCCACTGCAGACCTCTGGACACTGAACAGAATCAGGACCATGACTGAGTAGCGGTAACATGGGCTACTCAAAACAGCACAGTCGAGCAAGTCTGGAAATTACGACTTCTCACTGACTTAAGTAGCCAATAGGGTCTAGATTTGACTTTTAGGAAGCTTATTAGGACTGATGTCCAGCTCAGTGTGTGTGCTGGTCTTAACCGACATAACCAAACCTTTCTCGAATACCCAAGTCTAAAACAGCCCTGGAAATTTAGCGAGCTTCACCAAGCCATTTCCACGGAGCTCACTGCGTTCTTTTCTAAGTGCAGGAAGAAGAAGAGCCTTTCTTGGCATCTAAACAGCACCTCTGTTTCTTTGGGAAATGGCTGGAATTAAATGGGCTGTGGAGCCTGCTCCTTCATGCTGGAACCTACCGCTGAGGTCTACTGGCAATTCCTGGTGGCTGTTCCCAGTGCAGACCACACTGCACTCTCCTTTGACTGAGAGGCCTGGGGTCTCTGAATTAGCCCGTTAAGTGGTGCTGAAGCCTGTTAGTGTTTTAGTGTCCACCATTATTTTTCATTTTAATTTATTGTTTTTGAGGAAGATCTGAGGAGGGAAAGGAGAAGGGACAGCATGTGTGTGCTATGGCATGCATGTAGAGCCAGAGGACAGTTTTCTAGGATCAGTTCTTTCCTTTCACTATGAGACCCAGAGATTGAGCATAGGCCATCAGGCTTAGGTGACAACATTTGTACCTACCGAGCCATCTCACTGACCTTCAGGACTCACTGTTAAGAATGTTCTTCTTAACCTATCCCCACATTCATGCTGTGTGTGTGTGTGTGTGTGTGTGTGTGTGTGTTTGTGTATGTATGTGTGTGTATATGTGTGTGTATGTGTGTGTGTGCATGTGTGTGTGTGTGTGTATGTTCATAAGCACCATAATGGAGGAGATAATACCTAATACCTTCTAAAGCAACACTGCTAAAGATAAAATGTAAGCACATACGGAATCCTGAGACTTTCTAGAAGCCACATTTTAAACAAGTAAAAAGAAATAGGTGAAATTAATTTAAATAATGCACTTTATTTAGTCTAATATGTCAAACATACCATTTCAACATCTACAGGATGCACAGAGCTATCAATAAAAGTAGATCTTATTCAGCGCTCTGTCAGTGAGATCGGATACAGATTGTACACTGAGAGAACATCTTGATTAAAACTGGCCACATAACAGCTATACAGGAGCTATGTGGGTTCATCTACCTAGGTCATGTCTAGCTCTTAGCACAACAACGTCTCATGTGGTATTTCTACCTTCTGACATTTTGTCTCTTCAAATGCATACGTTTCATTTTACAGAAGAAATTCATGTGGGTAAATATTTTAATGTAGGTTGTAAGTCACACAAATGCACACACATATTCAAATGCACACACAAAATTCAAATGTAGCTATTGATAACCTGTATATTTCCTTCTAAATAAACCTGGAATATAAAATAAAGTGCTTCCTTCTGTTACTTTCTGAAAGTGTATATGTGTTTTCCCGTGTATCAAGTGGTTGGTGGTGTCAGAGCTGCTGACTCATGACCCTGGGTGGCCATGCTGCCCATGGTAACCATTTGACAGAATTCCAACAATGGCCACCTACTGCATCTGAAAAGCTGACCTTGTAACAATATCCACATTCTCTTGTTGCATCTGCTAACACACTCTCAACCCAAAAACTGTTTTCAAAATGAAAGGATAACCAAGCACTCTTGGTTCATTAAATTAGCCCACAGTGTCAAGGAGGACAAAGCATCAGAGAAATGAATATACAATGGGAATCATCCTTGAATGCTGACATTTGAGCTATGGACATATAATACTTGGGGCAGTGATCTAAGCTGACAAGAGTATCCCAGTGAAACAAAGCTGTTAGGATCCCTGTACTGCTGTATTACTGAACTAATTGTAGTTCAATTTAATTTTTGAAACCTGAGAAATTTGTCTCATTTCTGCCACACTAAAAATATTTTGCTGAAATAAAACTTCATAACAAAGGATATAAGATCCTGTCCATTAATTAGTAAGTGCTAAGATAACATTAAATACTTAAAGCAGGGATCAAGTTAACAGACAGATCCTGCTCTAAGTTGATCATTGGCACTGAACTCATCTGCTTACTTAGAACACTGCATGTACTTCCAGCTAGTATGAGAACTGCTGGCCCTGCATTCCAGCTCAGCACATGCTTTTAGAATCTGCTTCTCCTGGTGGCAACATTTCAGGGAACACATTTCTGAAGAGTGTGTTCTTGGCCTGAGATGGAGGAGGTGACTGGGGCTCACTGTGATCTACCTGTCTGGTTATAGGGTCACACCCCTGGTGATTTCTGCTTTCTAAACCTGGTGTTACAGACAGCAGCTCAGGGCTAGAAGACTAAAAGAGACACAAAATCAGTATTTCATATGTCATTGCTAGCTTTAACTTCTAAGAAATGATTCTCATGACTGACTACACACAGGTTCGTAAACTCAACGAACAAGGGCCACAGTGCCAAGTTTGTATTCAGCTCAGCAGTGAAGAAAAGTGTCTTCATGGTTCTGATACTCACAGAGGAAATGTCAAACATAAATTTGGGTATGGGTCAGATAAACAAATCCCAACGGCTGACATTCATCTCTACTCTTAATGATCTGATAAAGAAAATCTAATACAGCTGATAATCACACCATTGGGTCTTCATCTCAACAAGTGATAGTATAAATATTACTGATCAGAACTAACAGTACCACGTGATAAGTTTTAATCTTGGGAAACAGAAAATTCAGTGAAAAAAGCCTGGTTCAGAGGTGTGGTAATGGAAAAATGGGGATTGGAGTGATAAGTCACTTGTCCAAAATGAATAGAGATTAAATTAATGAGAGAAGAGTCACCAGTGAGTGGCTCTGTCCTGCCTCATAGCTTCCATTCAGCCACCGACATATGTCCCTTCCTTCAAAGCAATGCTTTTCTAAGTGAAGTCTTCAACAGTCATCCAGGGTCCTTGATAGTAGAATTATTTTAATAATAACCTAACCTAGTAATTTCCTTTTGTACTATGTGAACATTGTCTTGATGATATAAAAGCACCAGTAATTAAAAGTCTTGGAACCATATTACAAATTAAAGCCTCACAATCTCTACTGGTAGTCTCTATATTATTTATTGCATTGAATATAGAGGGGGAAAGCAAACAACAGGAAAAAACGATGTCTTGTTAAATCTTGCAACCCTGATGCATATCTTTTGATAATTGTAAGGAAATGCAAAGCATGCATGAACTACTTTGTTATATGTTGAAGTACCATCAGTGTTTTCAATCATAATTGTTGTGGCATGAATTGTGCCAGACTCTTCTTATACAGAAAAACATGTTTACTTGAAAGACCAACTGGCTAACTAACTATGATTATTCAAATATGGAAATCTGACAAATACTTCATTGGAAATAATTGAAATAAGCTCAGTACTTCAGGGGAATAATTAAATGAAAATTTTCTGACAATGATAAAATTGAAACCGTCAGTAAATATTAGAAGTTTTGAGGAACCTTGCATCTGCTGCTATAAGCTTGACAGTTTCCCAATTCATTTTGGAAATACTTTTCTGATGAAATGGATGATAATAGTAACAACAATAATTTTTGTTGTTGAAAATGGACTGTATCAGCATTTGGAATATTTGTAGTGCTGAGAGAACCAATATTTTCCAAATGACAAATGCATGATATTATATAATCATACACAAGCTAAAAATCTATACAAACTATGTCACCCACTACAGAGTTCCATGTAATGAGTGAATCACTCAGAGTTCTTTAACTGCTTTTAGATTTCATACTATGACTAACTCAAGAAACAATCTGTCGTTGAGTTTCTGTGAATGTTATACCAAAATCAATGGATGGTCCTCAACCCAGGGTCACACAGACAGCCCTAATTAAACTCAGAGGAAGTCATGAATAAGAGAAAGAGATTCATATGGAAGAGAGGGGGTCTAACTCGGGTTGGAGGGAGATGGGGGTGGTAGAGTGTAATATATGCATGCATGAAACGGTCCAGGAACAAAATTTGTTCATAAAACAAGCTTCCTAAGAGACTAGGAAAATGCTTTGTTCTGAGTTGCTGTGATCAAATACCAACAAAAAGCTGTTTAAAAGGTGACTGACTTATCATGGCTCATAGCTTGAAGGGATTATTCCACACAGCAGGGAGAGCATGGTGGCAGCAGTGTGAGCCTGCTAGTTACCTTGCCGCCACAGTCAGGAAGCAGAGAGTAAGTGGTCCCACCCTCAGTGATCCATTTCTGCCAGCAAGGTTCTACCTTCTAAAGGCTCCATGATCTCCCCAAACACATGAGCCTAGGGGAGATATTTCACAACTCAAGTTTCTTCATGCGTCTCATCATAAGAAATGTCCTGCAGCTTCCCCCAACCCAGACACTTAGATTTCCAACAATATTCAATTGTTTAATATCTCTCACTGAATTTTTGTTTTGAAAAATATTTGTTTTATTATATTATATTATTATATACATATTATAATGTATATACATTATGTATAATATATACATATTATATTATGTGTATATAATTATGACTGTTTCATAAATTAATTTCTGGGTAATTTTTTTATTTACAAATTTTAATGTAGAATAAAATATATTGATAACTGAAGCAACCATTTTGTGAAACCCTTTTAGATTTTCAGAACAAAATGCTTGAGAATCCTTGATATTATATTCATTAATTCCAAAGCATCAATGCAGTTTGCTGACATAAATAGAGGGGAAAACTTTCTCTTCATTCTTTAAAAGGAATGGTTTCCTCCGCATCACATGAAAATGGTAACTCAGACCCTATTTTCCACCAGGTGAGACACTGAGGCACGTGGCCCATCCAAGGCCACCAGTCCAGCCAGAAATACCCCCCTGAAGGGCAAGCAGAATCCAAGAATTAATGCTCTTTCATTCTGTGGCTTCTGAAAACAAAAAAAGCAGTTCTTTGTCTAAGGAAATACCTACCCATATTCTGCACATAAATATATTTCTCCTGATGAATCCAGATATACATTGCAAGCAACAAGATGAGAATCTGGTTTTCAAGCCACAAAAATTGCATCAACTGTTCCTTTTGTGCATCCATGTTATTTCACAAGGATGGGCTTTGTGGTTGACTTCTACACAGTTAATGAAAAGCAATGTTTACAGCTACGTGGGAGGCCATGTGCTCAGCACCATGTTAATTCAGAGTATTTGCAGGAAGTAACCCAGTCTGCATGTGAGCATTCACTGCCTTCTCCTTCCATTCTCCTTTAATGCCACTACTGTAATGTTTTATGAAATCATTTTATTTCAAACTTCACTTTACACATCTATAACCAGTTTTATGAATGTCTTCTTCCCCTTCTTCCTTGGTTTCTAATTGTTTTGATAGCTACCCAATGGTAAAATCAAAACAGTTATACTAGGTCAACTTGTACCACTAATCTCTTGGGAATATGCTGTGGACCTCTCTGTCAAACAAAAAGACTGAAGCTCTGAGCAAGACTTGAAGGTCATATTTTACCAGGAGATTTCAATAGAATCTGTGTTGTGCCTGCATGTAGCTAATTAAAAAATTGTCTTCTAAAAAATTAATTAGACTAATCTTTGACACACTGGTCCTTAATGTTCAAAATCCAACTTAATTTTCTTTTGGATAATTTGAATGGTTCTGAGTGGCGGAAGACAAAAGGCTGAGGTTGGATCATTTTTTTCCTAAGCAACATAAAGTATGTTAATCTTCTTTCTTTGCCTGGAATTAATTTCAGCACAGGGCTTTCAAGGCCTAATGAGTTTATCACTATGGGAAGCCTTTGCCAGCCAGCACACAGCTCTAGTTTCACACTGTCTTTCATAAAAGAATTTAATCTCAAGAAAATTTAAGATACATAAATCTGACAATTATATAAGCAAATGAGATTTTTCATTGGTTTTGTACTCGTGTTTTCCATAAAAACACATACCAAGAGGCTGGAGAGATGGCTCAACAGTTAGGCTCACTTGCTCCGCAATCATGTGGACAAGAGTTCAGATCCCAGCACCACCTTGATAAACTGTGCTTCCCTGCAAATGAAGGAGGACCACTGGGGCTTGCTGGCTTCCAGCCTACCCTAGAAAATGTTAACTCTTAGGAGAACAATCAGGAAGTGGTGAAGGAGGGTGCTTTCTTCTGGCCTCCACACCCTCAGGTAAGCACATGGGCCCCTCCCATGCACGCACCTACACACAACTCACACAGACACGTACTAATAAATAATAAAATAAGTCTATTTTAAAGAATACAAAATGAGATAGTTGTTGTCTTTAACCATGTTTTTGGAGAAAATGGCCCCTATTTTTTCTGGTGTTTTGATGTTTGGGGATACACAAGTTTTGGACTCTAGTTTTCTATTATAAAAAGCACTATTACTATTACTATTATCATGGTAAAACGAGGGCCTTCTACCCTGCTTCCATTTTATGTGTATTATAATCCCTCAATGGGACAGAAATATGTGTTCTACATGCATGTGTATATACATGTTTGTAGCTATAGCCATACATGTCTACATGTATATATGCCAGATGTGTGGGGAAATGGAAGTAAATGTACAAACTCTTCATAGGCATGTCTTGGGGAGTAAACGTGTTACCATTTTCAAAATTCGTCATATTTCCATCTTTTTATAAAGAAAATTTGCTGCGGTTTTAAAAACCTAATTCTATATATGTCGTCTGCCACCTCGTGTTCCATTTTTTAAATTAATTCAGTTTTTCAATTAATTGTAGGCTAATGTTTTTACGTTTTTCATTTTTAGGAAGGCAGATCTGTCTGAACACTTAGGTGAGTTCTGAGCAACTGACCACCTCTGCAGAAGCTGCCCAGGAATGGTATAGGGAATGTGTCACGTAAGAGTGATGCCTTTCAAATGCAGGAGGCAACAGAGAGGAACACATAGGAGATGTGGCGGGGGATAGGTACAGTCCAGGAAACAGCTACAAATTCCTTTATTATCTTCTTCTCCCTTCTCAGAACCTTTAAAGCAGCTAACAGACTACTAGCTGAATCGATGTGGACAGGCAAGCCATCATGGTTTTTAAGAGTTCCTGCAGCCGGGTGGTGGTGGCGCACACCTTTAATCCCAGCACTCGGGAGGCAGAGACAGGTGGATCTCTGTGAGTTCGAGGCCAGCCTGGTCTACAGAGTGAGTTCCAGGAAAGGCTCCAAAGCTACACAGAGAAACCCTGTCTCAAAAAACAAACAAGCAAACAAACAAAAGGAGTTCTTGCATGTCAGCAGAACTCTGGCTTTAAGTTATAAAATCTCCTGCATTGACGATATACATGCCCATTCCTTACAACAGATATTTTATCCAAATGTTGCTTTATGTTTTATTTTACTGTACCTGAATAATGAAGCGTGATTTTTTTTTAGCCTCCTTGATACAACAGCAATAATGAAAATGAAGTCTATGCTACTGTCTTGTACTGTTCAAATACCTTCTTGCCGTCCTGTATCTCATAGACAGTTGGTTTGAGGGGTGGGGTGACTGAATAGTGAGGCGCACCAGTGTCTCTACTTTCCTAATAAAGGTATCTAGATTTTTACAAGGGTGAATTCTACCTGTGCTTCTGCCATCACGAGATGTTTTGACAGAAAGAAATCACAGACGTAAAAGGTACATGCCTCAGAGATTCAATTAAGTTCCCTATTTATCTGTCAAGGATATAAAAATGTCACAGAAATGAGACGAAGCCACATCAGCATCCAAGCAGCCATGACCAGTTCCTGTAATGCTTTGGTCAGCAAGTAGAACCCCCAGAGTGAGGTCCACCTGCCCTGTGAGTTGCCCTTCCACGATGGCCAAACTAGATCTAAGTTATCACGGCTACCACCCTTCTCCTAGGAGCTTGGAGTCAAAGGCCTCTGCCAATAACATGAAGTATTTGCTGACAGTCAAGACCTTCCTGGCTCACGAGCTGAGCTCTGGGGCAACAAAGCAAGTACTTGAGACGTGTCTCTAAGCACCAACATCGCCTTCAGTTTTAAAGCATCCACAGAGGTCCATTTGATAGCATCCTCATTGTGTTGAGCAAATTTCCTGCCTTTGTCAATCTTATCTTTACTGTGAAGAGACAGTGAATAAATAGTGCATCAGACAAAGGACATGCTATACAGGAAAACATTCAGAGATAAACAGCAAGAGTATGGTTTTAAGTAGACAGCTCAACAGCGCATGGGCATGAGTACCGTGCCTCCATCTCATGCTTGTCTATGTCCTACTAAGGTCGGAGGGGAGCACTTGTTCCAATTTTGTATAATGAACTCATGTTACTTGTCATATTCACCACTGCAAAGGACAATGAAATCCCTGATTGGATTAACACCATATCTCTGTGTTTTCTTTTAAATGACCTATTCAAATTATACATGCCATGCTCGAATTTGAGATAATTCTCTTAGTAAGCAAAAATTTGCCTCCTTCAGCTTTCTTTAATACCATATGCCTAAGGCAGGGTATGGAAAGTCAACAAAACTCCTATTTCTCTTGTGGCAGGCTGTGGGAAGATACCGACTTCTAATTTCAACATGAACCCTGGCTAGAAATTTCCCAGAGAGCTAAATAAAAGAGATAGTATTTATTTTATTCCGTGTGTGTGTGTGTGTGTGTGTGTGTGTGTGTGTGTATGTGTGTGTGTGTGTGTGTGTGTGTGTGTGTGTGTGTGTGTGTGTGCCTGAGTGCATATATGTATACCACACATTTTTTTTAACCTCCTTTGTGGAGGTCAGAAGAGGGTATAGAATTCCTAGAACTTGAATTACAAGTGGTTATGAGATGCCCACTGGGGATGATGGGGATGAAACTCAGGACCTTAACATGACCAGTAAATGCTCTCAACTTCTGCCCCATCTCTCCAGCCCAAGAGACAGTATTTTTATTTGATGTCCAAACACTAAATTTTAACTTTACTCACACTAGAAGTTCTGAGTTTCTGAGTTAGGCAACCTAGAATTTAAGTTAGCTGACCTGTAATTTAAATAAAAATAAAAAAGAGGAAGTTATCATTTTCTATTTCCACCTACCGTTCATGTAGGAATGTTTCTTTTCAATGTCCTATAAGCTGCAGCATACTAGAGAAGAGGATTGATGACTTTATTTCACAGTCATTTGGGAGGCAGCCACCCTCAGGTTCAAGAGTAAAAAGAATTGTCTGCATTCAGTTCTGGACACACGGCATGACACAGGGACCAGAAGTCAGTAATAGTAGAGATGGATCTACCTCTGCGTTAGTGGTGTTTAATCACTGCCCCTGAGATACAGGCTGAGGCAGGGCCACTTCTTGGTGGAAGAGAAGACACTACAGCCACCCTACCGTCAGTGTATCACCAAGGTAGAATTTTATTAAAGCTATGAGTCTTATCAAGGTAAGGTGCCTGTGAGATGCTTCAGCACAGTGACTCTATGTGGTATGCTGCCAGTCTCCTGAGTCAGCTGCAGTCAGAGTGACCAGGGACCAAAGTAGAAAACAGACAAAAATGCAAAATGCTCAAAGAAGGGGAGGGAGAAACAGTCAGAAACAGGACCTAAGAAGTCACTAGTGATTCCATGTTGTCAGTTACAGCTGTGTAAACTTACCTGTATATGCACATATATGAAATATGTGATTATATAGAAAATACAAGATTGTGTTATAAGTTCCAATTTATTTCCTCATCCTGTGGTTTGGAGCAATATTAATGAGATTGGGGGTGATATTTTAATATGTAGCTAATTTCCAAATGCAGGGAAATTATTAGTCTATCAGAATACCAATTTTCAAAAAATAGTTATGACATGTACTTTAAGAAAACAATAAAATAGCAAAATAATTCAACCACAATAGTACATTTAATTCAAATAATGCCAGATTGTGTGTACCTAGAACGTAATACAAGGTGGGGATGGTGGACTCTAATGGACACAGGGTTAATTGCACTATGAGGAGTTATCTTCTACTAATAAATCTTAAGAAATAATAAGCGAAGCTGAGAGTTCAGATTAGAGGAAAGAAGGATTATGGTTAGACAGTTTTCAATGTGGATCCAAAAATCAAAAGACATCTGAAGCCAGGCCTAAGGCTCAAATCACTATGGTGGTCATTCTAGACAGCCCATGTGAAAGAAAGTGGAAGAGGAAAGTACAGGGCTGGCACTGGGGTCAGAGGGCACCCAGCATCCTCTGGGGTCCTTTCTTCCCTTCCAGTCCCATCTCCACTCTCATTAGACACCCTCTGCCCTTCTCCTCACTCCCTCGCTTTATCTCAGTACATGAATGGCAGAGCTTCAGATTTCTGCTGCTTCAATCATCAGGGCCCCTGGAATGACAATGCCAGCCACAGGCAGGGAAAAGAGCGCTGTACAGGAGATAAGGTGGGAAAGAGTGTTGGGAAAGAGACATTGATGGAGATGCATGTAATGTACCTGGGTCACTGTCACGGCAAGGGTCAGGGAACCTTCGACACCGAGTGCCCCTGTCACTTAATTATAAGTTCTCTCAGCAAGCAACATCTTTGAAAAACATTCACTTTTAAGAGACATGAACTGTTTACTATTTATATGTGATTATTCCATATCACAATCACCATATGGACGATTAAATAACTTCAGGCTGCCTTTGCGATCGTCAGCTCCTGTGGGATATCTATTTAAAACTGCTCAAGTTTACTCTCTCAGAGAACATGTTGTTCTGAGGCATCTGACCTCCGCAGTAATTTCCTTGGCTTTAGTAGAAATTATGATGGTGCAATATTCTAGAAAATTGCCTATTCAGAAAACAGAAGAATCCATGTTCTCTCATTTCTCATTCTTAATCAACTGAAAATAAAGGGCTATATTAAGAACTCCTAGACGTTGCTAACCAGCTGCTCCATCCTGCATGGTGACTTCATGCCTCTAGGCCTGGCCATCCTCATCTGTCAAAGAACTTCTGGAATAAAAGTGCATTTGTCTTGGTTAATGAAAGCTGAGTTTCTGGGTATGGTATTCCAAGTTGTTAATAGTGTAGGAGGATTTGTAGGAGGCCATATATTCTAGAACTTCCAACTCAGGCCCCTGTTTCTGTAATAAACAGGTTTGTGTAAATGGCTCAAAGCAGGTTTGGGTTTTTTTTTATTACAGATAAACAGGATTTATAAGCCCTGAGGAGCACTTGAGAAGTCTTCAAATGCCACAATCAACTGCTATTTCAAAGAAAACAAAATAGATGGTTCTGGGAAGTCCATGCTGTTTCTTCATTGAATTTTAGGTGAGTGCTTAAGACAAAAATTTCAAGATGGACATTAATCTAATCTCTGAAAATGTGCTTTTCTTCCTTGCATAAAAACTGAGGTTAAATAGTATCAACATTTTTCGTTCAGTTCTGTACTTTCAGTGACTTCCCAGTTAAAGACTTCATTTCTTCACTTCTGCTTTCTAATAACAGAAACTATCGGAACCCTTATATGAGAGATGGTTTATATTGGAGGAATAATCCACAATCCTTTATTCTATTCCAAAAGTTGCCTAATGTTTTTAAATATAGAGGTATATTTAATATCATTGTAGTAAGTCCAAATGAGATAGCAGATAACCAGATTTTAATGGCATAAACCAAAAGGAAGGTTGATGGTGGTGATGCTGGCTTCCTAGCATGTCAATAACTAATTCCCAAAGCTTCCTGTTCAGGGATTTTATATTCTCTAAATTAAAAATGAGAAACAATAAAGCTCAGGTACACTAAATCTTACAGTGTGATTTACAATGAAACATAAACAGCACATGCACACACAGACACACAGACATACAGACATACAGACATACACACACAGACACACAGACATACAGATACACACACACACACACACACACACACACACTGAGCTTTGTTTTGCCTGGCTATAAAATAAATAAACAAATCAATGTTGAATTATCAAATGTACTTACCCTTCAAAGGTACAAAAGACAAAGATCGCAAATTAGTTATATAGAGTTTTCCTGAAATTCGCTGTTGTTACCCTTGGGCAGAATGAGGAAAAGGAAGAAGTCGAGTGGCAGTCGTATTGAGAATTCCCACTTCATCCTAAGAGCAGCTTTCAAAGTAGTCTTATTTCTTTTATTATCTTTGTTAAAGAATCGCCATGCCCAGAACGTCAGAATGGAGTCACGTTCAGTTCTTAAGTAAATAACGCAGCTGACAGAGCACCTACCGTGGTTAAGTCGAATCCAAAAGGAGTCCTGCTTCCTTTCCACATTAAAAATGATGCAAGTGAAAACTTGCATCATTTTAAAGCAGTGAAGATACAATACAAGTCAACGTGACATTATTGCATGTTTGAAAACAACTTTGATTAAAATTCAGATTTAGATTCATCATCCACTTTAAGTAAATGAAATAAAGGATCAAAATCATGTGTATGGAGAAATGACTGCTTTCAGAACACCAAGATACCCTTTATTATTTTGATTAAGTTCAAAAGGAAAACAAGAGATTCTCTCATAATTTTAAGTGTGTATAAATTCTCTTTACTGAGATTGAATGTAGAACTAAAGTAATGACTTCCTTTATTTTCAAGAGATTTGTTTGCTGTAATTCCCAAGAGCTAAACTGAGTACATTTCAAAAGTCTTAGTAAATAAATCAATTTGGCTTTATGTAGCCATTACTCTAGAAAAGAAAAGGAAAATGAGAAGTGTGTTTCTGAGCTCTTGTCTGTGATGTCTTTATCTTCAGGTCCATTACTGGTTTTGCCCAGCTCTAGCTACATTGGGAACTTATCCCTGTTGGGCTATATTTTATTCCAGTCATTGCCTCCAGCTTCCCCTCGTGACTTTTAACCCAGACTTCCAGTGACACCACCTCTTCCTTTGTCCTTAAGAACTCTGAATGTCAGTGTCCCTGGCTTCTTAGGACTACTTAAATACCTTAAAGTTTCTTCACAATTCCCAGCTGTGGTGGTTTGAATGAGAATGGCCCCCATAAGCTCGTGCATTTGAATGTTTGGCCCCTAGTTGATGGAACTGGTTGGGAAGGATTAAGAGGTGTGGCTTGTTGGAGAAGGTATGTCACTGTCACTTGAGGCAGCCCTGGAGGTTCCAAAATCCCACACCTTCCCAGTTGCTTTCTTGTCACCTCAACATGTAAGCTCTCAGCTGTTGCTCCAGCAACTCTGATGCTTGCCTGCTGCCATGCTCCCCACCATGGTGATCACAGACTCTAACCCTCTGGAACCATGAGCTCCCCTAGTAAAGACTTGCTTTTGTAAGTTGCCTTGCTCCTGGTGTCTCCCACAGCAATAGAAAGGGCGCTAGGGCACCAGCTTAGTTTCCAATTCTTCCAGCCTTTGTGGAACCATTTCTGTAGATTGAATTCTGTTTTAAATACTTAATTTTTCTTTTCTTGGCTAAGTTCTAACTGATCTACCCATGTTTTATTAATTCTTTATAAATTATTGGAAGAAAATTTTAGAGAGGTAACTTGCTTCTCCCCCAACCTCAAGAAAACAAGTGATTCCCAGGAAATTAAATTTAAAGGTATAGGTAGGGTTTTTTTTTTCATTAACTTACACAGGCTTTATATTAAAAGATTGAGATACATTATAGACTCAAATGATACCAAAAGTATAAGCCCCTATCAACATTCACAAGGTGCTTATTATCCATCAAATAAAGAAATGGACATTGCCAATATCCCCAGAAGAGCAACTCACAGCCTCTTCCAGTCTGTTCTCTCAGCAGAAACCAAATCCCAGTTTGCATCACCACTGGCTGTCTTGTGTATTCATCAATAGAATCACACATTGTATCCTGTGGTTATGAATCATTCCTTTTTAAAGGGAAATAATTGCTATTTTAGAGCAATTTGTGGTTAGCAAAACTGAGAAGAGGGAACAAGCTTTTCCTGTATCCTGCTCGCCCCCACACATGCATGGCCTCCCCAGCTATCAATACCCACCACTATGGTAAGATGTTTATTATAATCAATTGATCGACATTGACTCACCACCACAGGTAATTCTGTGCATTAGTGAGCATCATACATTTTGACAGAAACGTGTGACACGTTTCCATCACTGCTGGATCACTTTACTTTTTACTGCCCTAAAAATCTTCCCTCCATGCTAGACCCACTGGTAATTTTAGTAGACCCAGAGTTTTGCAGTTTCTGAATTGTCATGTTAGAATCATAGGATGCATGGCCTTTTCAGATTGCTTCACTCAGTGACAAGCATTTAAGTTTCTTCCTATATTTTCATGTCTTGAAGACTTGCTTCTATTTCAGCCTAAATAATGCTTCACTGCTTGGGTGTACCACATTGTATGCCTCTATTCACAATTACAGATAAAGTTAACTTAAATCTCTATGTGCAGGATTTTGTGTGATCATGGCATTTCATTTCATTTGGACAAAGAACAAGGAACAAGATGACTGGGCTGAAAAAGCATATGTTTAGCGCAGTGAGAGGCTGTGCATTTCTACCAGCAATCAACACATACCCTGATGCTTCCCTCTCTCGGGAGCATTTGCTGCTGTCAGTGTTTTGGATCTTGGTCATTCCAATGGCTGTTGTGCAGTTTTGGTTTTAATTAGCAAGTCTCCAATGGCAGATGATAGGGAGCATCCGTGCATGTGCCCACTTGCCATCTGTAGGGTGTCTTCCACGAGGAGACCATTTGGATCTCTGGCCCACTTTTGAGTTGTTTGTGCTCTTATTATTCTGTCTTACAAATGGATTGTACATTTTACATCTCTTACAGAGAGAGACCTTTCCTAAGCTGTGTTTTGTCTTGTCTTGAAGAACGGGAGCAGGGACAATGAAAAAACAACCTAATATATTTAACACCGTATTCTACGTTATATGATATTGCATGAATTTGTTACTATTAAAAAGAAATGTCACCTTTCCCGTTTTCCATTCCAAACTAATGGAAAGATTGTTTAAAATTCTTTAAGTATACTCTAAATATGATTTTTATTTCTTTAACGTTTCAATATCATAAAGCATCATTATATTTGACATAAGAATGTCTTTGTGGGGCACAGCCTCATCTAGAACTACAGCTTCATGTTTGTTTATTCATACATTTTCATCTATAAGTTGAATCTGACTTCTCTCTCTTAACAATGATTGTTTGCTGCCTTAAGAATTTTTATGATCTGAACGCTTCAGATGTTCTATAATAAATACTGAATATGTTGAAAATCAAAGTGGTCAGGAGGCCAGTGTCTGTCTGTCTTGCTTAAAAGGTAAATCGTCCGCCCCATCCCCACTATCCTAGCCGCTCTTACAGCTCTTGTGGTATTAAAGCATCTGCTCACTTGATCAGTTCAGTGCCTCACTTTGTTTTGTGAAATGTAAGGGCCTCGCTGTTCTCATTTCCTTCCCATTTATTTATGTAGCCATTTTCTTTTTCTGTCTTATCTTAGAGGGTATCGCAACTGCTCATCTCTCCACTTTAATGTACTGTGCTTATCCTTGAAAGGACATACTGTCCCTTCTCCCAGTATTTTTCATCTGTTCAACCAATGCTAATGTTGACTCGGAACTCTCTAATTTAGAATCCTTTCAGACAATGTCATCATGGACAGAACAGAAGTGCTTGGACCCTTTCATGCTCCTGAAGCTGAAAGGCACAGGGCTGAGCAATTTTTTGTGGCTTAAAAGGTAGTAAATACCTGATATTCCCAAAACAAATCTTTTCTTTATTTTGGTACAATACTGAAAATTTTAATCACAAGCATTTATCTCCAGATTATAGAAATGAGACTTTATACAGTTAACTAAAAAAATCAACTGGGAAAGAAAACATATTCACTAAAATAAAATGTTATTATATAATATATATGATATTATACAACTGTTATATGTGAGTTTAAAGAACTGGCCAGGAGGACACAACTGGGCAATGGAGTAGATGCTTGGCTTTGGAATGATGGGTACTCACACATGAGAGAAGGCTCCAAAAATATTGTACTGACATCATCAAGTTCCTGAGACTGCTGGGAAACACCCATCATCAAAGTTCACCTGCGCCAACCAGGTGGTAGTGAAGTCGTGGCCGAGAGGAGTACAGAGAGTAAAGGTGCTAGTTCTTAGACTGATGGACCACTTTCCATGGAGATTTTCCAATCACTGTTTCCAAAAACAGTTCAGGAAAATGTTCTAACAATGACATAGTCCAGAGTGTAATGATGTTGAAGCGAAAACTATGATCTTGGGTGGGTAGGTGGCACTTCAAGGTAGAAATCTTCCTTTATCTATCTTTGTAATCCTGTGAACCAGCATGGTAAGTGACACACTATAGGTAGTTCCTGTATAAACACCTGATGATCGATGAAGAAGACAGAATAGTACTGGACAATTCATGTCATATATTCAACCTCATGCTTGGTCACCTTATATTATAGGCCTTTTCTCCTTTGCTAAATGTGAAAATACTGGGCCCAGAAAGATGTAATAACCTAGTTACGCTTCAGTGAGCTGGATATGAAAATTCAAACCCAGACATCCTGGCTCCTAAGCCTGTGGACTTCATATGGTCCACTTCCTCCTGTGTGACATAACCCACAGATAGTTTAAAACCACAAAAGCAATGTGTTTATGATATCATTTTTACAGTACACCAGTATCACAAGACCATGCCTGCATCTTACGTTTTTGTGCATTAAACACAAATTCCCTTCTCAATGTCTTTTCTCCATTTTCCTTTTAAAACTACCAAAACCAGCTCTCTAATTCACATTCAGGTCTCATCATTTCTATTCTTCAATGCTTTCCCCTTAAGTTAATATTTTAAAAATATCACTGCAGCTTTTATGCCATTTAAAAATGTGAAATTTTGATCAAGTTATCGAACTTCTGTGCCTAAGTAGATGCATTTGTTCCGTTTTAGGAACTAGGAAATCATACCCATGAAACAACAGAACATCACTCCTGGCACATAATTAGTAGCTAACAAATAATTGATGACGTGATCCAGTCACCCTTGCTGACTCCTAACTTCCGCCTTATGGCCACTCTCAGCTGCTCCATCAACCAGAGAACAGTATCTATGTCCTGTGTTCTTTAGAATTCCATTATGTGGGTACAGTATATTTTTGTAGAGCTCATGACCTTTGCTGGCTAACAGCTGATCATTGCATTGCTAGGATAAGAACATCTTCATCTTTTCTAAACTGTATTCTTCAAGCCTTCACTTTTACACACACAGGTTCTTCTGCGCAGACTCTGCTCCCATCCGCACTTCTCTCCAAATGTCCCTTCACCTAAATGCACTCTTCAGTGACTTGTGACATCAAGATCCTGAAGAGCTGTGGCTGCTACTCTTTCACAGAGACTGTTGAGGAATCCCCTTGGGCCAACAGTTGGCCAGTCTTACCTGTGAGTCCAAGTCTCTGGAGCCATCATGAGTAGATCACAATGAGTCTAGTGTAGACAACAGAAAGAAAAGCAGTCTTCTTCCTGTCATTCACAGAATCATATTCTAATTGCTCATATTGTCTTTCTTCTTAGTTTTTCAGAAAAGATGAATGCCAGCTTTTTTCAGTCTCTGTGGCACTCCTGTGCCAAGGTCAATGTGATCTCGCTTTCTAGTTTATTGACAGAGTGGGAAAGTCTCTTAATCGGGGATGGACTTGTTTATTCCCAAAATAGTTGATTATAATGTTTTATCTAGCCCTGGTAAGGGAAGAGGAGAGCTTCATCCTGTGAAGGAGACCTCCCAGAGAGGACTGCAGCCATCTGCCAAGACCAAAGCAGATGCTCCACGAACCTCCTAACTTTTCATCTTCATAATGATCCTCTGATTAGCTGCTGTTGTTTTGGCTGTTTTGATGTAAGGTTCCAGTAAATTGAGTAACTTGTCAAGGACATATTTCTGATAAAGATGTTCTCTTTCTCCTATACAAAAATCTCACCCTAAATCAGCTTTCCCATTGAGTCCTGTAAGCCCAATAAGCATGGTAGACACTTTTACTTATTACCTAGGACTATGCTATTTATAAGCCTACAAATACTTTCTTATTAGCAAGTACATATATGTTCAAGTTGATGTTAAAATTAATACCATGTCTGTTTAACAAGACTTTTAAGGGCACCACAGTATGGTTCTGAGAGCTCTTTGTGTAAAATCCTCCTCTACTGCTATACATATATGTATGTAAATGACATTGTCTGAAGCCATAGACTGATAAGAACTTGGACTAACTTCCCTGGAACCACCCCTTGGGCCAGGGTCTTTAACATCAAGAATTTCTATCTTCTATCCAGAAGAAACTTTGTAAAGTAAATATGTATGACTAATTGTGGAAGATTTGTAAAGATGGAAAGTAAAATTTACCCTAGATTTAATGATACCATCAGCACTTCTTAAAGGAGTGTGCAGGGCTAAGGCTGTAGCATTGGATCAGCAGTTAAGAGTACTGACTGTTCTTACAGGGGACACAGGTTCAATTCTCAGCACCAGCATGGCAGCTTATACTCTGTAACTCCAGCTCTGGGCCAGAGCCTCGGCAGACACCAGGCACACATGAACTGCACAGAAATACATGCAGACAAAACACTCATGCATGCAAAATAAAAACAAATAAGTCTTAAATGAGTGCATAAACATGTTGAATAAAGCATGTCTGTAGTACAGTTCTCAGTTCTGGGGATTTCTAACAGTTTTCTCACAATGGGCTACGGATTGAACTGTTTGTTTGCTTTCAGATGACTCAAATAAATAGTTGCAGAATCTTTCTCAGTGAATTTGCATAAATGAGTAGGAGGGCTATCTTTTTTCTATGAAAACATTTTCTGATTATCCCATGTCTTCTTACCATGTAAGCAACTCCAGGGTCGCATGGCTTCTGTTCTGAAGTTGAAATTCTGAGGGAAGTAACATCCATAAAAGGTCCATTCAGAGACAACAGCATCACTGAAGTCAACACAAGGTCACATTCTTCTTAACTGGACACATCAGACTTCTCATGAGTTAACTAGGCTGTGTTTCATCTTGCAACACATTTAGCCACATTTAATGGGGTACCACCACACATAAGATACAGCCCACACCCCTGCAGCTCCTGGCACGTTCCCACCGTACCTTGTTCTTTCCTTTCCCAAGAAAGCTTTCTCGGGAAAAGTTTTCAGACATGAAGTACAATGTTTAAAACAGCCTAATATAAAAGCTTTCCCATGCACTCCCAGATTCTCTTGTCTTTTCTCGTGGTACCTGAATAAGGTACCTATAAATGAGAGCTTGCATCCTCCTGTAACTCAGGTCTGAATAGGAACTCTTCCCTGTTGTAGACAGGACTTCTCCACCCTCTAGCTCTAAGGCTACAGTGTGCATGGCGGTAACCCGCAAGCACACAGGGCTTCTGAAGCATACGAAGCCCTCAGATTTTGATGCTTCTAAAGTCATTCTAGACAGCTCATGATCACCTTCTCATGAAAATATGCAGAATCCCTTTTGTATCCGTACCCAGAGGTCATGCTTAATGTATACTATCTGCAATAATCTATGGTTGCCAGGTAACCAGTAGAGGGATGTCAGGGTCCACCAGTGCATCAGTGAATAACTGAAATGCTGATGGTCTTTTCAGTTAGGTGACCTTAGCCTTATGTCTACACTCAGCCATGCCAGGTGTTTGTAACAGCGGGTGAAGCAGTAGCTCCCTCAGAAGTAGCTCATCAAATCATAAAAAAACGAAGAAAGCTTACAATAATAAAGTCCTTCTCTTATCTGGTAGGTTTTTAAGAATAGCCACAGTAGCAAAGTGACTCTATTCTACGCTGTCTAAATGCTTTGTATTAAAAAGCTATTGCTTTGAAAAGCAATGTGGAAGGAAGCAAGGAAAATAGGAGTAGAGAAAGGTGATAAGGAAGCAGCCATACACACCTAAGAGTGATGGTGGGCGTGAGGGAGTCGGAGCCATCATTTTCGGTCTGGGGCAGTACATGGAGATGACGGCTTTCAGAGCCCCAGGAGGGAATATCACCTCTTCTCTAGGTGTTTTACATTTTAAAGGTTGAGAGTGTTGTATTTTTACGAAAACAGTAACAAATAAACTATTGAGCGGAAATCAAAATGACAATTCATTTTCAAGGGCAAAAATAAGATATCAACGAAATGTTAGCATGGAGACATAGTTCCACCCTCAGACTCCACTCCTCTAACCTTCAGAGGTTTCCCTTCTTCAGGACAGACACGGCGAGATTCTGAGCAGCCAAGGGCCAGCCTTTCCATTCTTGGAGAGGATACTATTTTTCTTTAAGTAAGAAACTGCTCTTCACTGTGTACATTTTCCTGTACAGATGTGAACAAGCATCTCTTCACCCAAGTAGTCACAAACAACAAGACAAAGATAGGATTTCTATCAAGTCTTAGTGAGCAGGTGAGTTTACTGGGATTATTTCTGGGAGAATGGGTAAGGGATTATTTAAGGATCATGTGTGACTGAGAGGTAAGTGCCTCCCCCAAAACCTATCCAAGTGTAAGCAACAACTCATGAAAGGTACATCTCTGGTACTCCTGGCACAACTTGCAGGTATCTCTGCCAATCCATGAGTCCCCTCCCACCAGCCGCTGTTATCACATCTATAGCCTAAGAGAGGGGATGTGCCAGGCTGAAAAGTTTTAGGAATTTTGTTGGTTTTATTTACTTCATGAGTCCAATGAATCTCTCTCCTGTATTCACAAAAGAATGTTTCAATTTCTATGAAATGGCTATACAATATTCATGACAAAATTATTTGTATGAACTCTGTGAGAGAGAGAGAGAGAGAGAGAGAGAGAGAGAGAGAGAGAGAGAGAGAGAGAGAGAAAGGAGAAAACCATCTACCACTAGTTCTTGGGCAGTGTTGGGAGGCCTTCCCTCTCTACTCCAGGCAGAGGACATAAACTGCATGCAATCCCACCTCAGGGAACATTAGGCAATACCTGTTGATGTTTTTATTGTTGTACTTAGGGGCAGAAAAGCTACAAGCATTTACAGGGCAGAGACTGGAGTGCTGATAAATGTCCAACAATGCTTTGAAGTGTCCAGATCATTGACAGTGCCAGGGTTGAGAAATTTTGCTCAAAAATATTGAGCCACAGTTGCTGTGTGCCAGGCCCAGAAGCACCAGGTGCATTCCACAGGTTTCTCATGGAACCCTCAGCTCCAGTCCATTAAGTACATCATCCTGCATTGATTTGAGAATGCTGAATTGGGTGCTCAGGAGGTTAAATGGCTTACTTAAGGCCATGCTATCAACAAGCAGAGGAGTGAATCTGAAAGCAAGGAAGAAGCAAAGCCGGCTTCTGTCAGGTTGCATGTCCCTCCCTTCATCTGGTGTCCCCAAAACGCTTTGTCTCCAAGGCATTCCTATTAGCGTGTGTGTGTGTGTGTCACCTCAGCATCCTGACAAAATAGTGCATTGTGGCCCCACGATTCCATGCCTGGAGTGAACGACTGGCCTACAAACCTGGGCTAGGGAAGAGATCGTGAGGTTAAAAGCAAAGACAAAGAAAGGGTTCTTTAAAAGAGAAAAACATGTAAAGCCCGTTTCATAAGGTAACATTGAGGAAAATGAAGTTTCAGGACAAGAATTAAGAATCTAACCAAAGACAAATCAGCCACATGTGGAGATGTATGTCTGCAATCCCAGTTCATGGGAGCTACAGGCAGGAGACCCAGCAGCCTAGTCAATGTGAGATCCTATCTCTAACACATAAGACAAAACAAAAGGCCAGATCTCACACGAGAGGTTTGATGTATGCATGTGGAGATCCTGTGGTAACGGGTAGTAGGAGCTGCAGGGCGTGGGCATGGGATGCAGCATCATCTAAGTACTCGAAGGGTGACAAGTTACTTCTTCCTGTCACAGGCGTTTACCCCACTGCTTATTGCCGGTCACATGAGCAAAGAACCCAGGAAGTGTCTGTCATCACAAATCAGGAAGGCAGACAACTCACTTTAGACAGCACGTGCCAAAACATAATAAATGGCTACCCACCTCAGCCCCATTGACAGCAAGGGAAAAGACGGCAAAAGAGGTATTTTCAGAGAATGACTTTATTGAGTCATAGTTCCCTTGACCTGCTTTACTTGGTCTAGCATTCACCTTTCAACACTCATGTGGTGACTAGCTGAGCGCTAGCTCTTTACGGACTTCTACTGGGCTCAGCCTGTGCCCTAGTGTTACATGGTTATTCACCATTCTTCCAAAATGTCAACAACTTCATTTCTTCCTGCGGGACTTTTGAGTGAAGAAATGTTTCCCATAATCCCCCTTTGAGTTTTCTGAGACAAGTTCCTGCACATTTGCTGTGATTAATCAACAAAAATTATCTTACCACAGTCAGGGGCCTGGTATCAAGGTGTTGGCTGGGTGAGGCTCCCTCTGAAAGCTTCGGGCAAGAGTCTGTCTGGTTCTTCCAAGGTTCTGACATCCCCAGGCCTTCTCTAGGTCTAGGCCTACATATTCACATGGCTTTCTGACCTCTGCATGTCTGTGTCTTCACACCCTCACTATGATCCTTTCTGCTCCTTGAAGACTGTTCTTAACGAGTTCTGAGTTTTCTCATAGATCAGAATTATTTTAAAGATTTGTTTTATTTTATTCATGTGTGTGTGTGCTCACTTATGCACACATGCGTGGGCACAAGTGAGTGCCCATGAGCCAGAAGAGGATGTCAGATAGCTGGGATTACAGGCAGGTGTGAGCCACCTGACATGGGTACTGGGAACCAAACCTGGGTCCTCTGCACCAGCAAACACTCTTAATCACTGAGCTGACTCTCTAGCCCTGGACATGACTTTTCTAGAGACATTGCTTGTATATTATTCAAGGTTCTACAAGTAACAGAACTAATATACACATGTGTACAGTTGTACAAACACACACATAAAGAAAGATATGTTAATAAGAATGGCTCACACGATTCCGGAAACAAAGATACCTCCAAATTTGTAACCCAAGAGCCTGAGAAAACAGGAAAGCTTATAGTGTGAGTTAAATCTACATTCAAAGGGAGGTGGAGACAGATGTCCCCACTTGCAAGCAAACTGTCAGGCAGAGGTCTGTTTGCTTTTGATCAGCCTTTTATTCTGCTCAGGTTCTCAAGGGATTAGATGAGAAAAGTCAACATTGGCAAAAAATAAAAACTCGTTTTTGCCTAATTCAAGTGTTTGTCTCATTCATAAATGTCCTCAACACGTACCCAGAATGTCACACATTCATCTCACTATACCTCCCCTAGCAGTTTTTCCTCACGTTCCATTGACACAGCACTGTCAAGGGGATACCAGTGATTGACACAGATGCTTCCCTGAGATCTATACTGGAAGACAGAGGAGAAAACTCTTAGTGTTCTGCCAGCCAAGAAAACAAGAGATGCCGGGTGGTGGAGGTGCACGCCTTTAATCGCAGCACTTGGGAGACAGAGCCAGGTGAATTTCTGTGAGGTCTACAGAGTGAGTTCCAGGACAGGCACCAAAACTATACAGAGAAACCCTGTCTCGAAAAAACAGAAAAGAAAAGAAAAACAAGAGAATGCATATTGGATACATAACCAGCATACGCACTATGGATCCATTTATTATTTATATGCTTTTCTTGGTAAAGAGTCTCATTCTATAGTCCAGGTTGGCCTCAAACTTACAGAATTCTTCTTTCATCAACCTCTTCATCAAATGCCAGGGTTACAGGCATGTATACCATGGCTGACTGACTCATCATCAAATGCCAGGGTTACAGGCATGGGTACCATGTCTGACTGATATATTTCATTATAACCACGTGTTTGTGTTTTTTCATTTGCTTTTTCAGCTTAGCCTACAAGATAATATGTTTCATTATGGAATTTTCATACCGTTAGTTGTGGCTCCCCACCCCCTCCAATTCCCTCCCCCTTCCCCTTTCCCCCCCCCCCGCTGGCCTCCTTCCTCCCCCACCCAGTATCCGCCATTCCACATTCCTGTCAAATGTATTCTAAAATGCATTCTTCTGCTTGGTGTCATCTACAGACTCTTCCCGTGGTGCTTTGGTGTCTGATTGGTTGATTCTTCCACTTCCAGAATTCATATTTGTTTCTTCTTTTTGGTCTCTGCGCCCTTGCTCAATCTTCCTTCCCGACATGTATTTTATTTTCTCCTCCAAATCAGAGGCTGTTTCATCCAATTTAGTGACCTTCTTGTCAGGGTCCTGAATTGGCTTCTTTGCTTCATTCATTTACTTATTTGAGTTCTTTATAATGGTCTCAGACCCTCCTGAGAAGTGGGTCTCTGAAATACTTTTCCTGCCTGTCAGTTGCCTCCTGAGCTTTGGCTTCTGTTGTTGTGGAGCTGTGAGCCTATGGAGGCGTCCTAGTGGATTGTAATCTCGCAGTTTCCCGGTCTGGTTTTGTTTTGTTTTGTTTTGTACACCTTTCTTGTGGACCTCCTCCAGCTCCCTTCCACTGCCCCTTACATGGTGTGTCTTCCAGTTTTTATTTCCTTTACCCTTTGGTTTGTGTGTATTATTTTATATGCATCCTCCTGGTGAGTTGTCTTTCCTTGGATTTATGCCCCCTACTGGTAGTTAGGGGTAAACCAATAGCAGTAACAGATACAACGATGTGACAGGAATTCCAGTGGTAATGGCAGCAGAGGACACTTTTGCCCTTCATTGTGTCCTCTGTGTGGTTCAGAGACCAAAGCTCTAGAATCCTGGTGAGAGACTATAGTTTATAGAATTGTTTTAGTGCCAAGAGTGTGAATATTCAACAAAGGAAGTTGAGGGGGGGATTGTAGAATAAAGAAATATATATGGGCTACAATAACAAGAAATGGTAGAGAAACTATTGTCGGTATAGATAGAATATTACAGTTTTAGAAAGAAAAAGAACAATCATAAAAGCTTTTTCTGGTGAGATACAAGATAAACACCACAGCTTAACAAAGGACACAAATTCTAAGTTATAGTACAAGATCAATTTTTTTACAAAGCAATTTCATGAAATGTAAGGTGGTATGTCCTCTATCAAAATTTCTTCCTCACTAATATGATGTGGTTTCTCTTTCCCCTTGGTTTGCCTTTTCTGTTCCTTTCCACGGGTAGACAGGATGGCTGCTAGCCTTGGTAGTTCAAACAAGTGAGTCATTGTCCTTGCAGATAGCTCTGGTTGCTGTGCCCAAGCCCTCTCTCTACCGCATGTGACTGGTCTGAGACTCCCCAGCTGTAAGCTGCAAGCTTCTCTGCAGCTTGGGGATTCTCCTTGCCCTTTCTGTCACTGGTATCTGGAGTGGAGGTGAGGAGGGGCGAAAGCCTGCCTTCTGAGTTTCACTGGGACTTCACTAACAATGTGGTTCTGGTTCTCCAGCACATTTCTCTTCCTCCTGTATGTCAGCCCAGGTAGTGTCAGGTTAAGGGGCTAGCATCCGTATGTCCGTCAATTTCATTCCTCCTATACCACACTTCCCTCTTTCTCCAGTGCCTGCTCGGCTGTGGCCCACTCTCCGTGCAAACCTTCTCTAGCATTTGTGTGGTTTCCTCTGCGGTCCTTCTCTCTCTGGTTCTCAAGGCCCCTCCCTGCCTATGATAACGGCTATAGTTAGCCAATAAGAGCAGCTTATGGCTGCTGAGCCCCATCAATTTAGCTGCCTCCTTACGGAGAATTCTCATCCCAAATTTGCCTCTGCTTACTTTGGTTCTTTCTCTTATATCACTAGGATTTGTCATCTTTTCCTCTTAACTTCCTTTTGTCTGACCACACAGATGCGGTCCCACTATTTCACCTGGAAGTCTTGTTGATAACTTACAGGACCGCCTGTCTTAGTCTGTAGTTTATATTTGCAAGTGATAAAACATATCAAAACAAAATAGAAAATCTCAGGTTAGTTTGAAAAAAAAAAAGAGACATTGATCTTCAACAAGAGACTCAAAAGTTGTGCTCAATAGTGCCACGCCCCACCCCCCTATTTCCCTTTGGTTATAGACTTCTACTGAAGGAGGCTATAGTTCTGCACAGCTCCTCCCTTTCTTAGTATTACTTCCTCTTCCCTCCATGGTAATTAGTCATTGTTTCCCACTTATGTCAAGCCATCCTTCCTATTCTTGATTTAAGTGTGTGTACATCCCACTGTGACCTCAGCCTCTGTCTACCATCATCAGTCAACCTCCATTCCAGTGTGTCCCCTTCCGACCATGTCCAGTGTCTAAAGTCCACCGTCACCCATCACCACTTATTCCAATGTGCCCACTTCGCTCCAAACTGCCTTCGTATTTTTCCACTCTTGTTAGACTCCTATCTGTTCTCCCTACCATAGCCAGGGTGTTTTTGAACGATGAAAATTGGATTACATCATTCTTACGTTTTAAATCCTTCAAAAGCATCTTGCTCCACTTGGAAAATGTTTTGGAATCCCTTGCATGGCCCACAAAATGCTGGTTTCTGTGGATTTGCAGATTCAAACCTGGCCCACTGCCTCCCTTAGTGATCCATTTACATTGGACTGGCATTTCTACATCACACCAGGATCTCTTACTCCCCATGGACCTTTCATATGCTCTCCCCGCCCCCCTCCTCTCCCTGCCCCCAGAAGTGACCACTCACCAACCTTCATAGGTGCCATTCTAATGGTATTTTCCCAAATGGAGATCCGAGCTTCTACCAAACCAACTTAGAGATGACATTCTTTCATCAGACCTCACTCTAAGCACAACATTGGCTTATTGGCTTAATTATCAACCATGAACCTTAGACCACCAGCTCTCAAAGCCTTCCTAAAATCTTGATGGTGTTAGAGAGGTATTACAAGTCCAAATGTTTGAAATCAGCCATCTGCATGATTATCCTTTAAAATACAAACCATGCCCTTCAGGAGGCCTCCTGATTTCTCCATTTGCTCCCAGGGCATGTATTTTAAAGCCTAGTCTCCAGTCAAAGGGGCTTTCCTTGTTCTCTATCTTACTCCCAGAACCAAAACATCAATACACACTCTCCCCTCCCTGGACCGACTCATTAATACTTTCATCCTTTCAATTGATAATGTACAAATCACAATAAGCACATCTTTACAGTCTTTTACAGAGAGTGGCTTCATTTTCTTCCCACAGGAGTCCAACCAACAGCCCATTCAAGTTTATTATGGAGAGAGGAGAGAGAAGAGGGGAAGAAAAGAGAGAGAGAGAGAGAGAGAGAGAGAGAGAGAGAGAGAGAGAGAGAGAGAAAGGGGGAAGGAGGGAGGGTAGGAAGGAAGAAAGGAGGGAGGGAGAGAGAGTAACATTTACTCAAAAATAACAAGTTGTACCTTCCTTAGACATTATTTGATTTCACAATTAACCATCCTTTTTACAATCAAGCTATGTGTTTATGTAAGGACAGATAATAGCAAATTAATTTCTAATGCTAACTCTGGTTAGTGGGGCTATAAATTATTATAAATATTTTTGACAATTTTATTTTCTAATTGGCCTGCCGTGTTTAGAAACTGCTACTAGATTGGGAGAGAGCTCGATCAGTGAAAGGCTGGCCTTGCAGACACAAAAACCTGGCTCAATCCCTAGATTCCATGCTTATAATAAAGGAAGATATGGTGGTGTAAGTTTGGGATCCTAGTACTCAGGAGATGGAGACAAACATCCCTCGAACTCACTGACTAGATATTTTTACCTCACTTTGTTAATTCTGTGCTGGCAAGAGACCCTGCCTCAAAAAATCAACAATGGACAGCATCTGAGGAACATCTGAAGTTGTCCTCTGGCCTCAAGAGATGCGCATGCGTATACATACACACCCCAATACACACGGGTATACCTCCAAACATGTGTGCACTTACACACACACATACACATACTATACATATATAATACACACACAAAGGGGATATCAAAAAGCTTGAAACCAACAAAGCAAACAGTATCTGTGTTCAAGCTCCTGGATATCATCATTGTGAATATGACACTGGAGGTGGGCAAGCCAAGCACAGCATGGAACACAGAGGATTTCTCTATCTGCCTTCGCTAAGATGGAGAATTCCGTGATATGTATGGCAAAAACAAGTGACCAGTATCCTCTGAAACCTTTTCACGTTAACATACATCAGTGTCTTTCCACCTGCACGTTTATAAGCCAGAGTTCTAACGTTACATCAGGATGTCCTTTCCAGGATCCAACCTGGCCAAAGTAGGTTGTGTCAGCTTCAATAAGAAATGACGAACACCTGTTCGCCATTGTTTGCTCGTTGGTATCCTTTCAGAAGCTGAAGTCCCTCCCTGACAGGCTCCTATTCCAGTTCCCTTCCTGTTTATTGTTCGTTCACCTCTCTACCTTCTCCAGTTTCCCCACTGAACATGTCACTGTGAGGTTCTAAAAAGAAAGCACCGGCTTCCTGAGGACTTGACCAGGCTGACCTGTGGAGCAGGCGTCCTGTCTCCCAATTGACCCCAACGAACCCTTCAGCATCAGGAACCGGCCTCTGCACTATCAGATGACTGTGGCTTCTGATGGTTGCCATGGATGCACAGAAGGGTTTAAAGTGCCCCATATTCAGAATACGGGTCAAATTATACAAAGCATTTAGCTCACAGAAAAGGGACCTTTACTTTGATTCTAATAATAGAATTCATTCAAATGTATTAAGCAAATGTTCACTTATTAGTTTGTCAGTAGTTTCAATTCGCACAATTTTCTCCATCATGTGCATTTCTTTTAGAACTCTTTTCTAGTCTACTTGGGTAATTTTGCTATGTGTATTCTTAAGCATATATATTTGATTTTATTTATTTTTTTTTTGCTTTCCCTATAAACCACCATATTGTTTGGGTTAATTCTATTTTTTTGTAATAATGTATTATCCTATAATATTGAACTCTTTTTTCTCACTTGCCTCATTTTCTGAAATCTTATTTTTATCATAGTTGTCATCAACAATTAATTTTTGCTGAGCCCACAACCCTGCATTGGCTTCCCAGTCTCCTCCAATGCCAGGTACAGACACATAGATCTTGATTAACAAATAGAGTCCACTCCTCCTGCCCACTGACCAAAAAGTGACTTGCCATTTAATAGCATAGTTATGGAAAGAAGAAGCTTAGTAGCTTCTGCAGTTCCTCTACAGAATATCGGGAACCGATGATGCTGTGAGGGACCAATAGCAACCTCCTCCCGAATGCAGCGGACTCTATGAGGCTGCATTCCAAGTCACTAGACACAAAGTAAAGCAATACGGGGAAACACACCTCGAGACTACAATAACAAATGTTTCCCAAGCCTGGTGGGGGAACTATATGTGTGGTTTCCTGTCTAAACATTCCGCCTAGTTTGGCCTAATTAAATTATCTAGCCGTTCTCTAATCTATTGACTCTATTCTTTCTTATGTATTGATAGCTGTCTTAGGGTTTCTCTTGCCATGAAAAGACACCATGACCATGGCAACTCTCATGAGGAAACAATTAATTGAGGGGGGCTCTCTTACAATTTCAGAAGTTCAGTCCTTTATCATCATGTTGGGGAGCATGGCAGCATGCAGGCAGACATGATGCTGGCTATATCTTGGCTTGGAGGCAACAGAAAGTCGACTGAGACACTGGAAGGTATCCTGAGCATAGGAATCCTCAAAGCCCGCCCCCACAGTGACACACTTCCTCTAACAAGGTCATACCCACTCCAACAAAGCCACACCTTTTAATAGTGCCAATCTTTTGAGATTATGGAGGGCCAATTAATTACATTCAAACAACCACAATATCTAATCATAGATTATCCCAGGTAACACCTAAAGAACTACCCACATGCACAGGAAAAACAAATAGTGACAATATTGGTTACATCTGATAACTGAATTATGAGTGTTCTTAATGCTATTTCACAATTTTTCTTTTTTTTGTTTTTGTGTTTTTTTGTTTTGTTTTGTTTTGTTTTGTTTTGTTTTTTTCACATACTGCTCTCCTCAGTGAGAAAATGGATGAGAAGCACAACTTTTCATGACTGAGTTTAAAGGCTGAGTGTGTTATTTCCACTTCTGGGTGAACCCAGAAGTAACTATAGAATCAGAAGTCTGGAGGTCAGTTCCCATAAATAAGTACAATAAATTGGTTCAGAGCCCACACAGGCTTTCTATAGGATTCAAAGCCATCAAGTTCACAGTCTTATTCAAGAATAGATGTTTCTGTGACATGTCCATAAGTGGGGAAAAAAACCTTTTTTTATAAACCTATTAATAAAACTCAAAAGAAAATAGTATATTTTTAAAACACATGAAGTACTATTCATATAAACTGAGACAGTCAGCAACAGCCCCAGTCTTTCATTTAAACACGTCATGAATAATAGATCTTAATATCCAAAGAATACTTTAGGTCAGCTGCTCAATGTGGCCCAAGAAACTATGTGCTTGCAAAAACTGTTCAGTAGATCGCAATCTTCTTGCATTACAGTTAAGAAGTTTTCTCACTTAATATAAACCAGTACCCTAACAATAAAGGACTTTGTGGCATTCAAAAGGAAAGGGCAGTTTTAGAATGTGACCTGAAAAAAAAAATGGCATTTTCAGGGACTCAGACTGTTTTGTCTTGCTTTAGTTTTAGTAGCTTCAACAGTCAGTGTTTTTGTGGCTGCACAGCTTAGTTCAAACATGTGACCTCCAGAGGCAGGGTTTTTACCTTAGGTGCATGAGAAATTGCAATGCCGCCCCCCCCCCCCCAGGAGGAGCAGTGAAGCATGTGACCGCCTAGGCTTTCTCCTACCTCTGTGGAACCAGAACTTGATAAAAAGACTTCCTGGGGGAAGACTTTCCTAATCATCAACCATGTCACTAAACATGGTGTCTAGCCAAGTGATTGGATTCTTCATGAGCAATTAATTGAGCCATATCGGCATCGATAACTTATCTTACAAGTTCTGTTCCCACGGAGAGGTAAATGAATCTTAACATGCATGAGAAGAGATTTGAAACAAGGCTTGTGAGCCAAGTACACTGACGTTGTATTTCCTACTGTTTAAAAAAGAACTAAGCAAGATGCTTTCACATCTGAGGAAGATTATGCAGCCGATTGAATGCTCTGGGTTCAGTACTTATGGACTAGGTAAATGAACCATTTTAGGTCTGCAAAATGAAGAACAGTGAGACACCCACACGCTATGTGTAGAAGAAAACATCAGGTAAAGACTCCTGGAAAAGATGGACACAGGCCCTGAAAGGGCCTCTTTTCAGCCCGAGCACATGGGAAATATGATGAATTATTCAGAGCGTAGTTCTATTAGCCTCTCCTCCAGCCATGACTCTGAAGAGCATTAGACGATGCTGACTCCCAGTGTGGCTACCCTTGACTCCTTCCATGTTCTGTCCCATACATTTCATAGCACTTGTCTTCCCGTATCGCCACACTGGAGGAGTGTTCAGGGTTGTGGTAGAGCCAATTCTATTGTGATCATCTCAACTGACATGTTGTGGGGCTCTTCTTCTCTTTCTTCGGTTTTAATGATAGAGGAATCTTACAAGGCATAACATTGTATTCCTTCTGGAAGCTTCCCTGCGGCATAAAGTTGTGGGTTTGTTTTTGTTGTTATTATTTATTTACCCTCTGCTCTCTGGCTCTTCCAACACTAGCTGCTGTTTTACCATTTTCAATCTTTTTCCAAAAGACTTTCACACTAGTTTTTCTATGCATTTGAATTTGCTGCCCAATGATTTCCTGAGTTCGAGGATGGCAGAGAAAGGTAGCCAAGAGTCTTGCTGGTGAGCCGTTCCCAGTACTTGTTACAGCTCAAGAGGAACTTGCAAAGGCGACTGCTAATCTAACTTGTTTAAAATGCAGACAACATGTATCGTTTCTGTTTTGAAATCTTTTAGAGTGAATATCCCTTATATTCCACTTAATTTGCAAAACTGTCACCAAGTCAATGGCATGGCCACAACAATTATTTTTAGTGTTTATTTGTTTTTTGTATGGGGCAGGGGACACATGCACCAAAGCGATGTTTGGAGGTCAGAGGACAACGTGCAAGAATCTGTTCTCTCCTTACATCATGTGGCTTCCAAGGGGGTTGAACTCAGGTTGTTAACCTTAATGGCAAGTTCCTTCACCCACTAGGCCATATTGCCAGCCTAATATGACCAGTTATAAAGAATCCAATATGCAGATTGCAATAACCTTTGTTTTAAATGTTTTTTCATAGTTATACTTTGAAAAATATCAACTCCCGAAATGGACCCTCTTTGCCCAGTCCATTTCTGAACCCCCACTGTTCAGTTGCTCCTGTTTGACAGGTAGTAGGTAGGAGCAAGCTGCTTTCCCTATTTACTCAAAATTGTTCATTATATTCACAGTGTTGTATCCCAAGCCCATGTTATAAAGTACGTGAGTGGTATTGTGTATTGGATTGAAAATGGCTGTTTTATCAGCAAGGGAAAGTCCTGTCTGGTCAGCTCTCTCATTGTTCCTCTTGTTCAAGAACATAAAGTCATAAATTCATAAACATCCTAAATAGTACTAGCGTTGAGGACTTAATGTGTTTTCAGCTTTGTGTTTAGCACTTTCCTTTAAATAACTTCAGAATTTTGCAGAGGAGTAAACTGAGGTTTGAAGAGGTCCCGTGAGGTATCCATGACCACAAACATGGAATAAGCAAGAGACAGATTTTTATTGGCTTTTTAAGAAATTGTCACAATATATTTCATCATATGCTTTGCCCTTCCCAAATCCTTCCAGACCTCTCTTCATCCCCACCCAATTTCATGTTCATGTTTTCTTTCTCTCTCTTTCTCTCTCTCTCTCTCTCTCTCTCTCTCTCTCTCTCTCTCTCTCTCT
>CABHPQ010166857.1:0-19537 GCA_902168405.1 Peromyscus aztecus
CTATAGCTAGAGTTTTCCTGCTTGGCCCACAGTCAGGACAAATCTCTCTCACTTGCCAGTCCCACAGCCGCTCAGACCCAACCAAGTAAACACAGAGACTTGTATTGCTTACAAACTGTATGGTGGTGGCAGGCTTCTTGCTAACTGTCCTTATATCTTAAATTAATCCATTTCTATAAGTCTATACCTTGCCACGTGGCTCGCAGCCTACCGGCATCTTTACATGCTGCTTGTCCTGACGGCAGCTGGCAGAGCCTCCCTCCGCCTTCCTGTTCTTTTAATTCTCTCTGTTAGTCCCACCTATAATTCCTGCCTAGCCACTGGCCAATCAGTGTTTTATTAGCAACACATTTGCCATACAGAACATCCCACAGCAACACTCAGTGATGCAGGACAAAATGGAGGTGGTGTTGGCCTAGTGCACAGTCTGGGTCAGCTGGGCAAGCAGCCCGTGGGTCCAGCATTCGTGGAACCTTCTTTGGGTCAGTGATCTGGAGACAAAAGGAAGCGTGTGGGTCCTCATGTGTTTTAATCGGCCAGGCTGTGAGTTCTGTAACATCAAAAGACTTCAAGCTGGAGTCTTCAGCAGTGGCTGTGGTTCATCACTGTAGAACTGGGGGTCAGAGAGTCTCCCGTGGGCAATGAAAACATTGGTCTCCTTCCCCATCAGAAGACTGGTGTCTAGATATTTGAGATGACATCATCGAGGGAATGTAAGTAGAATAATTGAAAATGGGCTTTGGTTAGCTGCAGCTTGCTACATAAGTGGTAATGTATTCCCTTAGAATGGGTGGTTTCTTCCTTGAGAAACTTTTCATCTACTTTAAAATATATATAATGATCAGAAACTCCGGCTGAGGAAGCAAACAAATTACCGAGTGTTAGGACGCCAGAAGAAGATGAAGATTCTCTGACATTTGACAGAAGAAAAAAAAAAGTAAATGTATATCTTGACCAAGGTTATTCTTGGATTTATTCATTCAGCAAATGTTGACTGTGTGCCTGTCATAGTTCACTCACTGTCCATTTGGGGTTCACAGTAAAACTGACATGGCTGCTCTTTTCATAGATTCTAGAGGAAAAGAGCTATCATACAAATCAAACACGTATGGTCAATGCTGGAAAAACGTAAGGCAAGTAGGGATGAGCTGGAGAGGGGAGCACTCCTTTAGACGGGATGCTAAGCAAAGGCGATATTTGGGCAGTGAGAGGAGGAAGTGGATCCAGCTATCTGGGGGAAAGAGCAGATGCAAAGGCCCTAGGGTTGACTGACACTTCAAGGTCAAGGTGATGAGAACATGTAGCTAGAGAGAGGCAGGGTCAGATCTCAGAGCAGTGAAGGGAAGGAGCGGAGAGCCCGCTAGGCATGGTCAGCTTTGAGACATTTGAACGAAGGCCAGAGAGCATCTGGTTTATGCTTTAAAGCAGGGGTTCTCAACCTTCCTAATGCTGTGACCCCAACCATGAAACTATTTTGTGGCTACTTCATAACTGTAATTTTGCTACCGTTGTGAATTGTAATGTAAATATCTGATATGCGCCCCCACAGGGGTCACAACCCACAGGTTGAGAACCACTGCTTTAAAAGCCTGGTGAGTGAGCGAGTTCAGTCCAGAAGCTGGGTCGAGTTAGGTAGAGCCCACCCTGAAAAGGCAGCTCAAGCTCAAAAAGAAGATCTTGGGGAGCTCGGTAAATCTATACATTGTAAGTGTTGCCAAGACTGATATTTTCAACCTGAGTACAGAAAACCCCGAATGATAGACGTTACAGTCACATCTTTTCCCTTCCTTGTCCCCAGTGGCAACTTTAGATCTTTTAAGATGTCTTTCTCCACCGATGCTCTCCCCGCCCTCACCTCTCAGATTTGCGTGGAACATAAAACTGCTTGGGATTTCAGCGAGCTGAGAAAGAGCTCCCTGGGAGAAAGCCAGTCTATCCTCAGCCCTCAGCAGGCTTTCTGTTCCTTCCTAGCCAACTTGTGTTTATTTCCAGCCAGTGATGATCGATTTATTCTCTGTTTCCATGTGATTCAAACAAACAGGCGTTTAAGCAGTTTTTAAATGGGCACAGGCTTAGAAGGATGCCACGCTTGTGAAGACTCTTGAATGTAAGACCGCCTCCTTTTCACTTCTTTGTTTGACTTGGTGATGAAAAAAAATATGAGAGACACAAACACACAAACTGTTCTCGAAGCAAAGCGGGTTTTGTCTTTATAAATGAGGTTTGTTTACTTTGAAGGTAATGTCTTAGTTAGGATTTCTATTGCTATGAAGAGACACCGTGACCACGGCAACTCTCATAAATAAAACATTTAATTGGGGTGGCTTGATTACAGCTTCAGGGGTTCAGTCCATTGTCATCATGGCAGGGAGCATGGCAGCATGCAGGCAGACATGGTGCTGGAGCTGAGAGTGCTACATCTTGCAGGCAACAGGAAGTCAACTGAGACACTGGGCGGTATCCTGAGCATAGGAAACTTCAAAGCCCACCTCCACAGTGACCCACTTCCTCCAACAAGGCCATACCGACTCCAACAAAGCCACGCCTCCCAATAGTGCCACATCCTGTGAGATTATGGGGGCCAATTTCATTCAAATGGCCACAAATAGAATTCAAAGTATTTTGACAATCTTGAGTAAAGAATGAAATCTTTCCCAATATCTTTACAGGAGGTGTAATAAAGGTAAATCCTGACAAATAGTACAAAACAGAATTGGACCAGGACAAGATGAGGGGGAAGGAGTTTCATTAGTGGTAAAGGGAGGGCAGAGCCCAGGGCTTGAGTCACTGCAAACCACACAGTAGGTCAGCAGTTGCCGTGAGCTATACTCAGGAGCAGGTGTGTGGTTTGACCCCAGCAAGACAACTGTCCTACGTTCCAGGAGGATGCTTTGCAGCATAGACAAGACTGTGTGCCTCCCTCTTCATGTTATGAGAAAGGCTGAGCCGTCTCTGCAGTGGATTAGTGCCGAACATGGACCCAAAGACACCCTCTCAGCTTGTTACCCAGATCTTGGCTTGCAGCAAGAGATGCCCAGGGAGGGATATGTGTAGTAGGTCTTTCTTGTTGAACTTTTTTCTTGGACTGCCAGCCCCCCAATAATGTCATAGAGACTTACTTTAATTATGAAAGCTTGGCCTTAGCTTAGACTTGTTTCCAACTAGCTCTTATAACTTAACCCATTTCTATTAATCTACCTTTTGCCACATGGCTCTTTATCTCTCCTCAGTACCGTGTGTCTGACTTGCTCTGCATCTCACTGGAGAAATCCACTCACCTCAAATTCATCCCTTGAGTTCTTCTCTCTGTCGGGAAGTCATGCCTAACCTCTCCTGCCTTGCTATTGGCTGTTCAGCTTTTTATTAAACCAATCACAATGACACATCTTCACACAGTGTACAAATATATTGCAATTGAAAGGACCAGGCAGATGCCATAACAGGCTGCTCAGTCTTCTCTCAGAGATCAGGCCTCAATTGCAGTTTCCTGAGACTTAAGCAAACAATTTCTGGGAGAACTATGACATAGTTCTTGCAGTAGCTCCCTTTCTGCACGTACTCTGACTGTTCAAGGGTTCAGCCAGTTGTTTACTGTCTGGGACCCTTCACCAACTTAGAGCTATGTGTATGAGTCAAGGACAGAGCCTGGGCCACTGAGTCAGCCCCCACAGTCAGTACGTGCTAGGCTAGCCAGCCTCCATGGCAGCTCAAGGACAGAGCCTGGGACTTGTCCAGGCCTGCTCAAAAATGATAACTGTAACCCCCAACCAGTAAATTCAAAGGTTACATACCCTCACCCATTCACATGAGGCAAAGGCTTGTACCACCCTGCTTGCGGTTTTTCCCTTTAAAAACCCCTCACCCTGAGAGCTCAGGGCCGTCCTCCTCCACTGGCTGTGTCGGAGTGTTGGACACAGACCAAGCCCGGGCTTGCTTGTTATCAATAAACCCCTGTGTGTTTTGCATCGGGTATCGGCTCTGTGGTGGTCTTGCTCGAGGGGTCTCGAGACACAGACACAACACAACCAAATGTGAGTTCTCAGATTCTTAAAGGCTTTGCTAATGCACTATTTTACTTTTATTTTTCCTAATTTTCTAGTGTTTGGAACAAAGATGAAAATCGAGATGTGAGCAGAATTAGTGAATTCTTAGAGCAACTGAAGTGTGCCATGACACCAAGACAGGGCGCTCTGAGAGTATGTAGTAAATGTTACATCTGATACGTGAAGCTGGACAATGGAGGAAGTACTGAGGCCCCAGAGTAAGTTCGTGGTAACTGGTTTATCCAACTTACATTTCTGAATATAATTGGAAATGGGCATGCACTTTTATTTATTTAAGAAGGAACTATATCACAAACTACTCATATAAGTAGACACCTTCTTTTCTTATTTTTATTTTTTATTTTCTCGAGACAGGGAAATTTTCTCCGTCTATATAGTCTTGGCTTCCCTGGAACTCTCTATATAGACCAGGCTGGCCTTGAACTCAGAGATCTTCCTGCCTCTGCTTCCAACGTGCTGGGATTAAAGGTGGGTGACCACCACAGCTGGCTTGAGGAATCTTCCTTTCAGTCTCCTCCATATCGGCAACATTTTTGAGACACATGGTTGTGGTCTGAGTGTGAATGTCCTGCGTGGGTTCTTGTGCTTGAATGCTTGGTCCTACCTGTTTAGAAAGAAAGACTGTGAAACCTTTAGGAGGTGGAGCCTATCTCGGGAAGGCGGGGCCACTGGGGGAGGGCTTTATGGTTTTGTAGTCTGGTCCCACTTCCTGTCTATGCTCTGCTTCCTGACTGTGACAACATTGTGGCCTGCCCCCTCCTGCCTTGGTGGACTGTGTCTCTTTGAACTGTAGGTCACAGTAAGCCCTTCCTTCCGTGGTTCTTGTCAGTTCTTTGGTCACAGCAACAAGGACGTGTGGATGTGGGTAAGTGCAGTGAAAGGTCTAGATAATCACACAAAATCACCACTGTGCTGTTTAGAGAGCGACTGCCATATGGTTGCAAATCTGAATTATTTGTCAGAATTAAGAAGAAAAAGAGAATTCTGGTGAGGAGTGACAATATTTAAGTTAAGCTTGAAAAAAAAAAGAAAACCTGTAGATTGGGGAAAATTTGATTGAGTAACAGGTTCAGAACACGACATATTCTTGTCAAAAATCACAAAATAATATAAGGGAGATCGTTAAGGAAGAGGGGACCATCACAGGGGACGGAGAGAGGGACAAAAGAGGACAATGAGGAACATGATCAAAGTCTGTTATATACACATGTGAAAATAAGGCCACAAAAATCCATTGTTTTCTATAATCAATGCAATACAATAGGAATAAATGCTGTGGGAAGGCAGTCACGGAGCACACAGCCACAGGTGGGAAGGAGAGCATGAGAAAATGTTATAAGCTGTGAGAATCAGCTAATAAAAGGTGTTCTTTCTTTCTCCTATTTAGCAGGGATGACGCTAAGATAGTCACAAGCTGGAAAAGCTTTATTTTATTTTTTATGTGTATGGCTGATTTTCTGCATGTACATCTGTGCACCATGTGTATGTAGTACCCACAGAGGCCAGAAGAGGGCATCGGATTGGACTTATATGTGGTTGTTATCTGCTATGTGGGTGCTAGGAACCGACCTCAAGTCCTCCGTAAGAGAATCAAGTGCTCTTAACCACCGAGCTGTCTCCTTAGCCCTTAAAAGATGAAGTTGTGTATTAAAAGGCACAAAGAAGATGCTCTCCCCAGACCTGTCCATCATGTAAAGGGTTTTGAACACTCACAAGTGGAGTACAGGAATGTTTCTGTAGTTTTATTTCTGTATCATCACATAACTTTTGATAACTGTGTATTATACATTTTGGTGAAATAAGATTTGATAATTCAATCCCTTCATTACTTATAATTTCAGATGATAGGGGGGCGGGTGGTAATAGGGTCTCGCTATGTAGCTCTGGCAGTTCTGGGAACTCATTCTGTAGACCAGGCTGGCCTTGAACTCCCAGAGATCTGCCTGCCTCTGCCTCCCGAGTGCTGAGATTAAATGTTCATGCTACTACACCCGACCTTGATAAAATTTGTAATGATTTTAAAATTAAATAAAAAAATCATAGGAAATTAAGAGGATATTGTGATAATTTTTAAAGAATTCTTTATTTTATTTTATGTGTGTGGGAGTTTAGCTCCATGTGTTTATGTGCATCACATGTGTGCATGCTTGTGGAGGTCAGAAGAGGGCATTGGGTCCCTGGAACTAGAGTTATGCACAGCTGTGAGCCATATGTGGGTGCTGGGGGCAGAACTCAGGTCCTCTGCTAGAACAAGTGCTCTTAGCCACTAAGCCATCTCTCCAGCTCGCAAAGACTTGCTTTTATTATTTTCAGTCATGTGTGTGCATGTATGTCTGTGTGTAGAAGAGGCATATGAACCTACATATGAATGTAGAAGGTGTCCCCAGGGGACAGACATATGACTGTCCAGGAGCTATTGTTACGGGGAGTTGTGAGTTGCCTGGTGTGCATACGAGGAACTACACTCAGGACCTCTGTGAGGGCATTGGGTTCTCACTGTGGAACTAGATCTCCCGTCCCTGCTATTTTTAATCTGGATCAACTAACAACACAATTTAACACCTTCTCACCAAGTTTAATTAGATTTACTTACAATTACTTTTAGTTGATTTATTATCCTTTGGTAAAGTTTTGAAGATTGCTTAAAAAATGTATAGCCTGTTTAACTTACTACAAGAATTAGGTCATGAGTCTCTTATGATAATTATATATATTATATTTTCTGAATTTTGTTGGCATATACAACAGCCTCTTTCTTATTGGATAAGCACTTATCTTTGTGAATCCCTGTCATAATTTTCAGCTGTTTTCCTGGTACTTTATAGTCACTTTTTAATAACTGCAGTTAGGTATCATCTCCTTCTTGCTCATAGGCCATAGTTTCTCATCTGCAAATCAGTTAGAAAACGCAAAACCAGTGAGTTCCTCAGAATCTGTGAATGAGCGTGAATGGGTATGAAGCTGTTTATAATCTTAATAGTTGCACTTTGTGTAACTTTATGTATTTTAATGTAGAAATATTGTTGATACACAGAATGCAGTTCAAGTTTCTGTTATCACATAATATATAGTAAATTAACTTTTCTGAAACCTAAAACTTCCAGACTCTAAAAACATCCAACTCCAGAGTCCAGTTAGGAATGTGGACTATACACACATCTCCCTGTCCTTAATCTTTCCTTATTCAGTTGGCTAGGATTTTCAGTGTTGAATAAGTGATAGCTTGTGCTTTTTTTAAAATGCAAATATAATGCCCATGCATCTTAAAATTGGGTATATTAATGGTGAAAAATCAAGATTCACCCCCAGGATGAAAAGAATAACACTTTTCTAAAACTAGTCTGTAAACAGAAATGTATTTTTCTTTCAGATGCTGACCCAGCACATGCTCCAGCACCTCTTTCTACTCTGACATCCTACAACCCTGCGTTGCGGGTCACAGAGTTCCCCTCCTGGTGTGACCTTCAGCGTCCCCCACTGAGAGGGAAGAGTACTGTCTCCACACCTTGACTTTGGATCCAATCAAGTGAGGACCATCAAGTGAGGCAGTGAGGCTAGTGTGCCCGTTCCGAAGCCACACCCCATGGGGTTTCTCTCGGGCACCCCTGCCACCGACACGAGAACATTCCTTAGATCACTGGTCCAAAGAAGCTGAGACACATGCAGAGTGGAGCCTCTCCAGATGAAACCAGTTCTCCAGATGAAACCAGCCTCAATCAGTCAGCCACCATCCGACCCACCTGAGCTTGGCCGAGAGCTTAGCGTTGCATGTTGCTGAGATTTCTCAACCATCTATTGACCTACACCTCTCTAGCAACCGTTAGCGGATGGAAACACGTGGTTGAGTGATTGGATTTTGATGTTGAACTTCACTCATGCAATAAACCTAAATTTGTAAAATAATAAATGTTGGTCATTATTTTTAAATTTGGCTGGAATCTCTTTACTTAGTTGTTCCTTCAGAATTTGGGGGTTTACATTCAGTGATCCCGTGGGCTACTTTTACTTTGCTAGGTTAGGATATTTGAGCCATACAACCATGATATAGCATATTGGCCATAAAAAAAAGCTCTCAGTGTCCTTCACACAATGAGAAAAATGCAGAAAGTGTAATGGGCTTGAGAGTCTAACTTGATATAACTTAAGGGATCGTTCTTAACCTGGGATTGGATGCTGTGTTTTCGGTGTTGGATTATAAAATGATTGTGCTGATAAAGCATTAATAAAAAAGAATGTTTCTACAAAAATAAAAACTAAAAGCTGGCAATTGCATGTCAGTTTTTCCAACTCTGCTCTAGAACAAGCTGGGTGTCTTGTAATGAACCGACAGTGGGTTGTGTTTTCAGATTTGGAGTCGTTCCAGACAGTGTAAAATTGTGGTCAAGATGAGCTTTGAGCTAAGTGGCTTTTTCTACCCTTTGGCCACGCAGTTACATCCCTCACTCATAGGGCGATTAATAAGTAGACTCCTTGGGTTTACTGTGAAGTTATATGTTGGGTGTGTATAGCACAAGATTGTGTGCACAATAAGTATCAGCAAATATTAACTAATGTGTGACCAACGTTTTGACACTTTTCTCTTTATTAATGCATTGTTTTCTGTTCTTGATTTAGTTTTTTTAAAATATTGACTGAAATATATACATTTAAAAACTTATAACTCAAACATAGGGCTCAAGAGATGACTTAGCGATTGCTTTTGCACAGGATGAGGGTTTGATTCCCAGCACCCACACAGTGGCTCACAACCACTCATACAGTTCCAGGGGATCTGACATCCTCTTAAGATATCCTCGGGCAGCAGGTATGCACCTGGTTTATGTTTATGTTTATGGTTTACATACATACATGCAAACAAAGTATTCATTTATGTAAGATAAAAAATAACTAAAATTATTTTAGAAATGTGTCACTCAGTAGACTAAAACATTCAACACACCCATATAAGCACCAACTGAGGATATAGACTGCCGTCTGCATCTCAAGAATGCCCAACATCACACACCACCTTAAAAGTCATCATTCTCCCCAAGAGCAGTCATGACCTGCATTTCTAATACTATAGGTTACTTCGCTTGTATCTGGCATATTAATAAATCTAAGCTACACACACACACACACACACACACACACACACACACACACACACAATTTCTTTTTAATGGCATCCTTGGCTTTAGTGTGTATTAGCACATGGAGGTGTAGATTTTTCATCCTCTATTAGTGTTGAGTGGTGTGAATAGAACACCACTCACTGTGTTATTGATGGACATTTGATTTGTTCCCAGACCCATGTTGTATCATTAAAGGTGAAAGTATTTTATTGTCTTTTTGAGAACTGGCTCATGGATTTCTTAGTGTAATGCTTATGTAGCCTCCTGGTTTGTGCGGGGTACTCAAGATCTTTTATCTTTATGGAGTCTTGTAACTCCCTTCCCTGCCATCCTCCCTCCAAGCTTAAGCTGAACACTTGGTCTATTTATGTTTGCTTGGTGAAGACGTGTTTGCTGGTCTCAGGTAGGTATTTCTCCATGAGATAAAGTCTAAAGCTGTCAAGAGGTAAAAGTCAGGCACCCCCCCCCCCCCCCCCCCCGACATAATTAAATGCTTTCAAACAGTGTGTGGCGCTCTAAGCGTCCATACTTTTCTTTCTTTATGTTCAGACTACAGTGTGGACGGTGAAAGTTGCAATCAAGCCAACTGGAGTTTAGGAGCAGGTGTTCAGAGGTCGTGTGTGAGCGGGATTCATATTAGAGGCTACTGGGATGGAGTGGGGCTGGGGCTGGGCCTGGGTTGGGATTAGAATAAAAAACTAGTTTTTTAAAGACCATAGAGTCTTATCTTGTCTTCTAATTAAACACACACACACACACACACACACAAAGACACTAGAAACAAGCACATTTCTAACTAGCGGAAGGCAATAGCTATAAGCTTTTAAGTTCCTGAATTCTCTTAAGTTGAACCCTAGCACTGACCTATTTATTCCTTTAAATACTAGCAGTATTCACACACCTTTCCAGAATCCAACTGTCTGTTGTACAGAAATTCTTTAAAGACTCGGAGCCAGGCAGCCTGCATCCAAAGCTTAAAGAGTTTCAAATACAATCTGGGCTTCCGAGATAGCCCAGGCAGTGAAATACTAGCCAGGGAAGCGTGGAGAACCCTGGAACTCGTGTAAACAAAACAAGCCAGGTGGACTCCAGTGCCGGGGAGGCAGAGACAGGTGGATCCCGGTTGCTCACTAGCTGTGGTAGTTTGAGTGTAATTGGCTCCCGTAATCTCATAGGAAGTGGCACTATTTGGAGGTGTGGCTTTTTTGGAGTCAGTATGGCCTCGTTGGAGGAAGTGTGTCACTGTGGGGACGGACTTTGAGGTTTCCTATGCTCAGGATACCGCCCAGTGTCTCAATGGACTTCCTGTTGCCTGCAAGATGTAGGACTCTCAGCTCCTCTTCTTCCCGCGCCACGTCTGCCTGCATGCCCTCGTGTTTCCCGCCATGACGATAATGGACTGAACCTCTGAAACTGTAAGTGAACCCATCAATTCAATGTTTTCCTTATAAGAGTTGCCGTGGTCCTGGTGTCTCTTCACAGCAATGGAAACCCTAAGCCTCTAGCCAACCACACCACTCACACAAGCTTTCTTGGTGAGTTGAGACCAGTGAAAAACCTTGTCTTTAAAAAAAAAGGTAGATGACACTTTAGGTTGTCTTCTGTTTCCACACATATGCACATACATGTACACACACACACACACACACACACACACACACACACACACACACACGTTTCAACTGTGATTTGAGAACCAAAAAAAACTAGCGTGACTGTGAAGTAGTAGAGTTAGTTCCCATAATCCTCCTAGGAAAATAATCTCTCTTAGTGTAAAGCTGTATCATAAAAACTAATCTCACGAGGGTTTTGAAGCTAAGAATTCCCCTGCCTCCCACCCCCGGCTGCCCTTTCCCCCAATCTTCCCATAGCAGAAGTTCAAAGCTGGAATATAAGTCAAGGACAGGGAGAGGTTTCCAAGAGGAATCTTGCTGAGTGGACACCCTGCTGGGCATGCTGGTTTGGGGAGTGCGGTGACACTGAGGTTTTGGCTATTGAATGGATGGCCTTGTTTGTGTCCTCTGGGTCATATGAAGCAGAGGAGGCTGGCTGCATGCTGTACAAAGCCAAGGAAATGCCAGAGGCCCCGGGAGCTTGGGGCCACTGTGAAGTGAGTCAGTTGCTACTCACAGGTCTGGTATGGCAATTGCAGGCCATGGGCTGTTTATGACACGGGACCGTTTGACTTGAAATCATGGAGATGGAAGCATTAGTCCCAGCCTTTGAAATGTACAGCATGTTCGTGGAATTATCTGCCGTGTCCCAAGAAGGTTACAGTTGGCAACCTGTTTATGGCTTGGTGTCAAGGCTTAGCTCACTCACTAAGACAATTTAAGATGCTCAACTGTAGACTCAGGAGAGAGGGGCGCTGACTGGCTGGAGAGGAATGTGGAGTGTCTCTCTAGAGGGGAACGGACGGGCATGGGGGCAGAGGGGAAGGGACGGGTATAGGGGTACAGGGGACGGGCGGGCACGGGGGCACAGGGGAAAATGGGAAGCCAAGGGGGAACAAGGGAAGGGAAATGGTGTGTTGGGTGAGGGACATGTAAATGCTTTTGATTTCCCCAGGTGAATGTTGTCTAAATTAACAAATCACTGAATGTTATTTAGCTGAGCAAGTCTGGTTATCAAAACAAAACAAAACGGAAGGGAAACCCTAAGCGATTTATCAGTATCTGCCTACATGAATCTCTCTGAAAGTCTTAGCTTTTTCTTCAGTAATTAGTCTCAAGAATTGTAAGTCGGAGCTGAATAATTCATTACTTTTCCAGAGGCTAAGAAGAGATTATGAAATCAAGATAATCACATAAAAACTATGGCTGAAATTGAAAGGAAAAATATTGGAATTCTCAAAATAACACATAACACTTCTGCAAGGCCATTTTTAAAATTCTATTTTCAAACCACACAATACTAACAGTTTCCAGTAGAGGGAGTCAGAGAGTCAGCTGACTTGACTATGAGCCGCTAGAAAATTCAGTTTAAAATAAGCTTTCCTTTCTCTCTTTACCATACCTAATTCTTATTTAATGTCTTGACTTGATGGGTTTAGTGGACTGATTTGTGTAATTTGCTGTCGTAGTCTTGCCCATGGAAGCAAGCTGTGATCAGCTGTCCTAGAATGCCGAGCAGGGCTGCATCTGAGGACAGGGCACTTTGCATCCGCCCACCCGCCAAAGCCCTTTGGTCTTTTGACACAAGCCTCACTCATGGAAGCCACTGCATGCCTCAATCCAGAGGCAGTGTTTAACTCACAAAGTAAATAAGTGCGCGTCTGAGCGATTTCCAAACCACATAAATGCTATTGTTTTATTCATTACAAGTCTCCACCGTGAGAGAGTGCCCAGAGCAGGAATTCATTGCCTTACCCGAAAAATATGCGTCTCCGAAATGAGGTGAAAACCTTCATTCTCACAGGACGACCCTTCGAGCATTAGATAAGCTGCATGCCTTATGCTGTCTTTCTTGCAGTTGTCTTAGACTTTTTAATGCGTTTCCAACACAGAACAATGCCTTTTTAAATTTAATAGTTGAGGGAAACAACTGATCGTAAAAAGCCAAGGAAAAGTCTGCTGCCCTGTCTTTCCCTCACTGAGGACTGCCTCTTGTTTAGTGTAAACATTCCTGATTTCAGAGCATGTCTGGGCATGCCCGCCGAGCTCTATAGAGGCCTGTGTCTGTGGGACTGTGGAGGCTCCCAGGAGGGTTGGGCGTAATGGCAGATGCAATAATTAATAATATTGGCCTGATACATATTAATGTTTTGGCTTAAAAAGAAAACTAGCAGCCAGTCCGTGAGTCGGCTTTTACTCAGAGAGCCTGGACATGGAAGGTGTAACAAAACCTGAGCTAGTTGGATAAGGTTACTTCCAAAGTGGCTGAGCAAGCCCATAGGCTTGTTCCCATGCTTTTAGTTGACCAGGAAGATGACCACTGAACCCACTCCGCTCTAGGCCAGTCCTGATTTCCTAGAGTAGCCAGGCAGTCATAGGCTGGGCCACCCTGGCACCAGCAACCAACCTAACCTTGAAATATACACAGACGTGTTTATTCTTGACAATATTATCCAAACATAATATACTATCCAAACTGAAATGGCAGATTTAAGATCAAGTGTTCCATCCGGCCGTGTACTTAAAGGACATTTGTACAAGTGATTTAGGAGGCAGTTGGTGACACCAAGGACGGTCTTGCTTACAAACTTCCAAAGCTGGGGAGTGGGGGACATTTTTTCAGAGGCCCATTTGAGACAAAAGAGAAAGACAATGGTTTCAAGCCACCATAGGGTAGATGACTAAAAATGGGCGGGGGGCGGAGGGGGGGGGAGGGGGGGGAGGCAGACTAAAGCCAGAAAGAGACATTTCTTTCGGTTCTGAGACATTAGTGTGTCAACAGTTTGGCCTGCGTAGTTCTTTAACAGATACAGCCCTGGAAGAGACAAAGCTCCTTTTTCAAGAGATGCCTTGAGATGCCCGGGATCTGATGGGAGGATAAGGCCAAAGAGGATGGCCTTGGCTGAGGATGCACAGGTAGGAGGCATGCAGAAGCGATGTGTTACTAAGCATAGCTGAGCCACCTGCTGGGGATGCCCAGAAGTGCTTGTGGGCGTTGAACGGATCTGAAGCAGACTGGAAGCCTAGGGAAGATACCAGAACCCCAGCCATGGATATATCCTGGAAGACGGGTCTCTCAGCTCAGTGTTTGTCCAAAGGCAAGCAATGAGCGTGAATTCAGTTTAGGAGGTCTTGAGGCTCCTTGGCGTCTTTGGCAAAGGCAGGCAGAGCCCTGCGTAACTAAATTTGGTGGTCACGGTAGAGGGGTGTCTCCTCGCTGACTATCACAGTTTTAGCATTTGTTGGTGCTATAGAGGACACAGGGGTGTGGCTCGCCTTGGCTTAGGGGTTTATGGTGTGAAGTCGTGAGAACACAGACGCACTGATGATGTAGAAACAACGCGGGAGATGGACGCTCCCAGCTGCTGGGTTGACGGTCATAACCGGCACGTGGAATCGGCCCAAACAGAGAGAACTGTGGTGAATGATGGCTGTAGGCTAACTTGAAAAGAGCAGGTGCAGCTCTCTCTTCAACCCATCTCTAAGCTCTGTCTCCCTCTGCTTGGCTTTTTAAATCCGTCTCCCTTGCTTAGTCACCATACAAGTGAAGGCTTGCTGGGCTTTGAAACGTCTACTGTGAGCTCTGACTCAACTTCCCATTGATACAGCCACCGCTCAGACATATCAGTGTGCTTGTTCTAACCCCTCAGCGTCCGCCTTCAAACCCTGTGGTTAGGTATGTTTGATTTATAAACAACAGCTTGAATCACATTATATCCATCTCATCTCAGAAGGCATTTATTGAAAAATGCACTATTAGTTTATGTACAACTAAGACAAAAATCTGCCAACTAAGTTATGCCCCTCTGCTTTCTCGATGCCTCGAATTTTCAACGCGCACTTAAGCTTATTTATGCCGACAATTTAATAAAATGCCTCTTGTCCACACATGAAAGGAAGCATGTAAGCTACACTGTCTCTGAAACTTCTTCACTCCAAGTCCGACTCTTTGAAGTTGATTTTTAACTTGGAAGTGTCACAAATTTTCTAAATGATACCCACTCTCTCCATAAGGAATACCATAGTGTTTCCTAATTTTTAACATTTACGTATTTACTTATGTGTGTATGTGCTTGGGTAGGTGTGCACCATGGTGTGTGGGGGCATCAGAGGACAGTCTACGGGACTTGGTTCTCCCCTCCCACCGTGTAAGTTCCGGAGGTCATCAGGCTTGGTGGAACGAGTCTTCCTTCACTTATTGAGTCGTCTCACTGGCCCCATTACTTCTTTAAACTGTTTTGAAAATATGCAGCATACTACACAATTTTGCAACTTGTTGGGTTATCTTAAAGCTGATACCCATCAAACGACTGCCCAGATTTTAAAAAGGGAAAATCTGGTCAAATACCCCAGAAGTTCCATGTACCTCCTTCCAGGCACTGTCCCCGCCCTTAATGCCTCACTGCAGATTGATATTCGTCAACTAGGTTGCCTCTTCATGGTGTCTATATAAATTAAACAATACAATGTACATTTCTTCATTGAGCTTCTTTGTCCAACATTATGCTTTAAGACATATCTTAGTCATATGAAACATAGTGTGTTCATTCTTATTGCTATATAAAATTTTCTTATGTGACGATTCATCATTTTACTAATCCATTATCTAGTCAATGGGCAATTGACCTTTGTTTCCATGTTATTGTGTTATAAGGGATGGTGGTGATGAGCAGTTTTGGGCACATCTCTCTGTGCATGTACCTAACAGGGTTTCTCTGTGTAGCTTTGGAGCTTGTCCTGGAACTTGCTCTGTAGACCAGGCTGTCCTTGAACTCACAGAGATCCTCCTGCTTCTGCCTCCTGAGTGCTGAGATTAAAGGCGTGTGCCATCACTGCCCAGCAGGAGAATTTCTTGATCTTGTAAGTGAATGTTAATTTAAAACAGCAGTCAGAATCCCCCTCCCCAAGCGTATTTAATTCAATGTCAGTGTTCTGGGGGAAGAATCTCATGATTGCTGTTTGGATTCTTTAGGTCTGGACTTGCAAAGCCTGTCCAGAAGCCATAAAATCATGAGACAGGGGTTTCTGCTCAACAATATTCTCAACTGATGGCATCCAGTAAGGACTGATGGGGGACTCACTTGATAATATTCTTATGTTAATGCCATATAAAATAGTAAACATAGATAAGGTGTGTAAACATACATACAGTACGGCGTAAGAGAAAGAAGGCAGAAAAGGGGAATTAAAAAAAGAAGAGTCATGATGCTGGCTGTTAGCCAGAGCAAGTCAAGATCAAGAGATAGTAAAGTTCTTAGTTTTCCAGTTTAGATACAGTTTTGTCCTAATAGTTTCCCCCAGCGGACCCTAAGAAGGCTGTTTTAATGCACTTGCACGGTCCAAGCCTTCTGTTTCCTTTGAGGCCTTGCAACCCTATCATGTCTTGATTTTAGTCTTCAGCTATTCTCTCTCTCTCTCTCTCTCTCTCTCTCTCTCTCTCTCTCTCTCTCTCTCTCTCAGATAAGGTATCTCTGTAAGTATCCAGAGAGTCCCCTGGCATATGTATGAATATATTATCTATCTATCTATCTATCTATCTATCATCTATATCTATTATCTACCTATCCATCTATCATCATCTATCACCCATCTGTCTGTCTGTCTGTCTGCCTGCCTGTCTATTGAATATCTATCATCTACCTCAATATGTGGTCTGTTAACCTTTCTACACTTGTCATTAACCCTCTGTATACATTTTCCATAGTTTAAAAATTGATTCAATGCCTGAACCATAGCACTGGTGAGGTTTTCCCCAGTGGAAAAAAATTAGCAACTGAGTTGTTAGCTTGTGCCAGGCACCGTTTGAGACTTCCATAGAACACACGGAATTCCCTAACACTGGCCCTGGTGTCCTCTAGCTCCTGTCCTTACTGGTTGAGGCTCACTCCTGGGGTGTTGACTCCCGCCATCTCGGTCCTTTCTACCTACATGAGCATCAGAACCTGAAGAGAAAGTCACTTGTGTCTAGCAAGTGCCTCCCACAGTCACATGACCTCTAAGGTAGGGTGCAGATTAGCACACTGATGATGTCTGATGCAAATCCTGGGCTTTTGTTTTGAGCACCAATCTCTGTCCCACTCTCTAAGTTTCCCTTCTTCTTTCACTCATCCGTTAGATGTTTATTAAACCAAGTAGATGGATCAATACTTCAACCTGATTTTGACTTCTTTAGAATATTTTAATAAGGCAGGGTGACATTTCCACTTTTCTTAGCCTGGTGCATTTCCCCCTGAACATTTGAGGTAGCAAATGACCTTGAAATCTGCATCAACTTGTGTAGTTTCCCATTCCTGTTCGCTTTGTTTCCTTTCCTTCCACATTAGTTATAAAGTAATGAAGCCTAGATCAATAAGTCTGGTCTCCAGGCAACAGAGAAAATACCAATCAATTTCATCTTAGACAGAGGCCTTTGTAACTCCAATTCTTCAAAAACAAACCTCTGGACTTACAGACATACAACGAGCTCTGGACTTCTTACAGACATACAACAAGCTCTGGACTTACAGAATACAGCAAGCTTCTAAACATTTTTTTTGTTTGATTCTGCTCTGTGTTCTACATCTGAGATCTTAGTGCATAAAATACTTAATAATCTTAATAATATTGAGTTAAAACACTTTAGTATTGAATCAACAATATTAAAAATTCATTGAGTGAAGCTACATATTTTCATCTTTCCCACTTCTTCAAAAAACAAAACAAAGCAAAACAACAAACAAAATGTAAAATTCTAATTGTCATGAGAGACAAATGCTAAAGATTCATTTTACATTAAAGGAAGCTAAGAATACATGAAAACTAAGTTTCAGAAGAATTCTAGAATAGATCTGGAATTACAAAAGAGTTCGACAGATGATACTGTTGGAAAAGAAAGTTGGAGAGCTTCAAGTAAGAACTGAGGATAGAGAATTAACAGCATGTCTTGTTAAATCTGATTGGCCGCTGTTTTAGACAGTCTATCCCAAAGTAAACATTTGGGAGGGGAGACAGGAAAAGACAGAGATGGGATATGGTGTCTGTGTAAACAATTGTGACAAATGACAAAATCAAGTGCTAAGTGATAAGTTTTTGCATCCCATAGGCCTCTCCACCGATGCAGCAATCCATATCAGACCAAATCAGACTGAATTAGGAAAAACCCCGATTTAATGGGTAAAGCATTCCTCGGTGATTATCCGGGCCCCCAGAGAGGAGCCGGGATGAGAGACCTGAAGAACCACGTGTCTGTTTTCAGGGATGCAGCTTATATACCCTGTGGGAGTGGTCTTGAGCCTCTCTGGGGGAGGAGCTGTGTTTGGCGGGCTTTGAAGGGGCGGGTTTGGGGAAAGAGATGGGGGAGGGGAGTTGAGGTGGGTCTTCCACCAGAACACTAAGTACAAAATCAGACAATTCTTTCATTGTATTTCTATAAAATATTTCACAGCAAACTGATGAAATAATAAAAATTGACAGAGTTGCTGAAACCTAACACATCTCTTCAGTGAAACTTGTATTTTTCTATGTTTCCAATTGTAAATAAATAGGATACCTTATCCAGATTCACTGTGGCATCAAATCTTTAGGCTAATAGCAAATGGTGACTCTAAGTCTTCAGTTGAAATCTAATGTGGGGGTCAGGTGAGTGGCCAGGCACATTGTAGCTCACGTAGGTCCTGGACTCTCCGCCCTCCAGGCGCCTGCAGTGGTTCTCCGGTGGATGTTAAAGGTGTAGACATCATGGTGTTAGTTGTGATGTTTGGCAGGTGAATGAGGAGAGCAGTCAGCGTCAAGGGTCAGGAGGGAATGCATGAGAACCTGTGAATGTGAGCTGAGGAAAGGTTTGCAAGTAGCCCCTCACCATATTGATACCCTCTTGCTCATACTTATCTTTCTAAAATAATTTCTTAGAATTTTCACATCTTAGAGATAGAAAGGAAATGAAATTATATCCAGTGATTTTTTTTTTTTAGATGGTTTTCTTTTAGGTTCTGCCCTGACTTTCTTTTGCTGACACCTCCTCAGGCTTTCCTGTGGAACAGGGTAAAGTGAGTAAAATCAGATTCTCACTGTTTTCTTTCGAGGCAGAAATGGCTTTATCAGAATAAAGTGTGGCTGTGGTGTCTCCATCAGCTCTGAGCTGCCGGCGTACTGTTTAACATATTGGAAATTTGAAAACATTGGGATTGTCCGCCTGTTTCAAAGTATAAAGGCACAGTGGGAAGAATACTTGAAATTAGACTTTTTCCCTGAGAATTCAAGCTGTATTTTATTTCATTTCCAAATACACCTCAAGAAGAATTCCATGTCACTCAGTGAGCTCCTGGCATCTCCTTGTTTTCTCTCTCTCTCTTTCTTTTTTTTTTTAACCAGTATATAGTAAAGGCTTTGGCAGCACACTTTCTTTTGAATTATGAAGAAACAATTCTATATACTTATTTAAATGTTCTTGAGGTCCCCATAAACAGTTCCTGAAATGTGTCATGGATGTGCTATGTTAGAAACATAGATGAAAGGGTTGGGGATTTAGCTCAGTGGTAGAGCGCTTGCCTAGCAAGCACAAGGCCCTGGGTTCAGTCCTCAGCTCAGGAAAAAAAAAATCTTAGATATTTAGCCAGGCGATGGTGGCATACACCTTTAATCCCAGCACTAGGGAGGCAGAGGCAGGCGGATCTCTGTGAGTTCCAGGCCAGCCTGGGCTACCAAGTGAGCTCCAGGAAAGGCGCAAAGCTACACAGAGAAACCCTGTCTCAAAAAACCAAAAAAAAAA
>CABHPQ010166858.1:3965-19454 GCA_902168405.1 Peromyscus aztecus
TGTGTGTGTGTGTGTGTGTGTGTGTGTGTGTGTGTGTGTGTGTGTGTGTTGGAACAGGATCTCACTATGTAGCTCTGGCTGTCCTGGATTTCAAAGAGATTCTCCTGCCTCTGCTTCCCCAGTGCCAGGATTAAAGGTGTTTGCTGCCACCTGGCTTTAAAAATAAAATACATGTTTCTTTTAAATAACTGAGTTTTACAAAGATTATAGTATTTAGATTATTTCCTTATATGTATTGTTTATACCAGACACAAAATGTAAATGCACCAACATACTTATAATTTTTAAATTTAAGTGCTTTCTGAACCTTTCAAATCATCCACTAAAAGTAGGAGAATCCTAGGTTGTTATCTTTTCACTATAAATTCAGTTGAGATTTTTTTATACTTATTTTTATTTTATGTATATGGGTGTTTTGCCTGCATGTATGTATGTATACCACATGTGTGCTGTACCTGCAGGGGTCAGAAGAGGGACATCAGATCCCCTGGAACTGGAGTTACAGTTGATTGTGAGCTGCTAAGTAGGTAATGAGAAATGAACTCAGGCCCTCTGTAAGAGCAGCTAGTACTCTGAACCACTGAGCCATCATTTCAGCACAATTTTAAAAAGTGTGTATGAATGTTTTGCTGGCATGTGTGTATGTTCACCACATGCATGAGGTGCTCAAGGAGCCTAGAAGAGGGCATCAGATCCCTTGGAACTGGAGTTACTGATGGTTGTGAGCCACCATGTGGGTGCAGGGAATGCAACCTAGCAAGAGCAACAAGTGTTATTAACCACTGAACCAATGCTCCTGTTGTAGGATATTATTTTAAGATGTGTTACATTTGTTTATGCTGGGGAATATTTGTTTAATGATGCAAAGATGTGTTTCATTCTTTTCTGTTGCATTTGTTTAACTCTGTGAAGCCATGTTGCTTTGTCTGCCTAAGACACCTGATGGCCTGATAAAGAGCTGAACACCCAATAGCAAGGTAGGAGAAAGGATGGGTGGAGCTGGTAGGCAGAGAGAATAAATAGGAAGGGAAATCTGGGAGGAGAGGAAGAAGGAGTGAAAAAAGAAGGAGGACATCAGGGCCAGCCACCCAGCTACACAACAAAGCCATGGGGCACACAGAAATAGAGAAAGGTAAAAAGCCCAGAGGCAAAAGATGGATGAGATAATTTAAGTCAGAAAAGCCGACTAGAAACAAGCCAAGCTAAGACTGGACATTCATAAGAACGAATGCGTCCCCATGTGTATTTAATCGGGAACTGTGTGGTGGACCCCAGGAGAGCAAAGAGTAGTAAGACAACCAGCTGTACTCTGCAGCCCACAAAGTTTGTATTTTTAAATTTGGTTTTTACTGATTTATTGTTCATCTACTGGAGATAGTCTCACTATGTAGCCCAGACTGGCCTTGAGCTCTAATCTTCCTTTCTCCGCTTCCCAAGTCCTGGGACCATAGGCATGTACTGTCACCCACAGTTAAAATTTGTGTTTCGAAATGGAGAAGAAAGTTAGTAAATTAGTACATTGTTTCCTAGTATGTATTGTATATAAAATAGACTCTAGTAGGGTACATTTTTATATAAATTCTTTTTAAAGCAGTTACTCTTCACTCTTGTTTTATGTTTATCAGGTGAATGGTTGAAATTCTGTTGGGATGAGCCCTAGCAGATCCCCTTGGGTCTGTCAGTTTGGGAGGAGCATGTCTATCTCAGTTGTTTTCCCCAGCAGGTGTACATCCCGTTTCCTACATTCTCTCTTCTGCCTTGTTTCCTTTCTGCTTCCTTTCCATCTTTTTATTTGCCTTGTAATTTGGTTTTATCTTCCAAGAACATTTTTAAAAATATCATCCAAGTTCAAGGCAGTATTTGCTGAGGTCATTTTGTGAGTCTTCACTGAAGGAATCGCCACTGTGTGTCCCCTGTCTCCAGATATCCTCGTCCCCAGGCGTTTGTGTCTGTTATGCTTCTTGACGGTCTTTCTTGATTTCTCCCCATCAGTATATTTATCTCCTCAAAGTTCAGCCTTGGAATCTCAGCTCATCCAACCCCATCTTTTGAGACAGTCTTACTTCTGGCTGGCCTGGAGTTTGCTACACAGACGAGGCTGACCCTGGCCTTGTGACAACCTTCCTTCTGTCGCCTGAGTGACGATATTGCGGGTGTCTGCCTGCCACTGTGCTGGAGTCCACGTGGTCTGTCCTCCCTCCACCACTCCCTTCACCCTCTCCCTCATCTGTCTCCCTCTTCTCCCTTCTTGTGTGCAAGTAGGTGTGTTTGTGGTTGTGTGTGTACAGGTACATGTGGAGGTCAGCCTTAGGAATTGTTTTTCAGGAGGCCATTTCCCCTCTTTTTTTGGGCAGAGAATCTCAGGGATCTTTCCGTTCCTATCCCTGCCTCCCTTGTTCTGGGATTGATGACAAGTATGCACCACCACACCTGTCTTTTTATGTGGATGCTAGGGATCAAACTCAGGTCCTCAGGCTTAGGTGACAAACCCTTTACTGCCCAAGCTATTTCCTCCACCTCACATTACATTTTTTATGTATATGGAGGTTTTGCCTGCATCACATACATGCAGTGCCTGCAGAGGCCAGAAATGGGCATTGGATCCCTTGTGAGTCTCCATGTGGGTGCTGGGAATCATACCCATGTCCTCTAGAAGAGCACTCAGTGCTCTTTAGTGCTGGGCCATCTCTCTACCCCCGCCTCACATTAATTAAGCTTTTAAATTGGCATAACATAAGCAGTAGATGTTATCAAAACAGTATAGTCTTACTTTTCTATTAAACTTTAGAATCTAAAGTCTAGATGAAACTTAATTTACCTCAAGATGTGGTGTGTTTTGTCTGCCGTCTCTGTTATAACCAGGGCATACATCTTACATATTGCTTATTACTGTACTGGTGACTGTGTGCTGGCCTGTGTGCTCTTGTTGCAGCCAGAGTTGATGTTGGGCACTTCCTCTGTGGTCCTCCCAGCCTTCCATGCCGTGGCTCTCCCAGAGCTTCCTGGTGAACCTGAAGCTCACTGTTTAGCTCGGTTGTCTGGCCGTCCAGCCCTGCTCTATGTGCGTCCTCCGCCAGGGCTGGGCTGCAGGTCATACCACTGTGCCAGCCCTTATGTGGGTGCTAGGAATCAGCCCTCGGAGCCTTCCGCTTATGCAGCCAGCGTCCGCACACGGAGCAGCAGTCTCAGCAGCTGCTCACTGTTGTAGTTTTAGTTCCTAGTCTATTGACCACGTGAATTCTCAGTTCATATTTAAATAAGCAGCTTTTCAGGATCAAATCCTGTGAATTTTATAGTAGTCTTCTCTTTTTCCATTAGAATTATTTGTAACTGAGTCAGTTTTCTTGTCTTATAGCCACTGCCTATATTCCTTTCTTTATCAGTGTTTCCTAACTGGTTTCACTCTGTTTCAGCGTTTCTCAATCTGTGGGGTGTGATCCCTTTGGGGGTCAAATGACCCATCACAAGGGTTGCCTAAGATCATTGGAAAACAGATATTTTACATTATGGTTCATAACAGTAGCAAAATTACAGATCTAAAAATAATTTTTTAGTTGGGGGTAACTATAACATGGGGGCTTTATTAAAGGGTCCCAGCGTTAGGAAGGTTGAGAAAATGGTTCTGTTTGGTTTCTTTCCTTGTCTACTCTGTACAGTGTATTATAACTACAATTTTTCAAAATAGTTGTCATTCATTCAGCAAGTACTTTCTGAGTGCTTATACTAGTAATGCCTGTCATATGTAATAACAGCAGCATACAGTGATACCTGTGCTTGCCTTAAGGAGTTAATGATCGAGGGCAGAAAGAAGTACAGTGTGATAAATGCCGTTTGTATAGGCTCCGAATGTGACTGGGTATTGGGGGAGGAACACAGCTCTGCTAAGTGGAGGTCAGAGAAAGAGAACATGTACACTTAGAACTTTCAGGTTCATGGGCTTTGTTTAGTAGGTAGGGAGTGGTAAGTGTGTCTCGCTCTTGAGAATAGCCTGTGTGCATTCACAGCCTTTTAAACTCTGCTTATAAGACTCAGTGCCAACTCAGAAACCTGCCCCCTTGTTGGCTCTTACCTTTTCTTTTCTTTTTCTAGAGCTGAGGACCGAACCCAGGGCCTTGCGCTTGCTAGGCAAGCACTCTACCACTGAGCTAAATCCCCAACCCCTAGCTCCCTTTTCTTTCACCTGCATTTTCCATGTGTCATCATCCTGTGTCTCCCCCCTCCCTTCTGCTTCAGAGATAAATTCTGAAACTTGCCAGTCTTTTTCTCTGTTATACCATCATCCTCTCCATACCTTTATAGATTGTTTGCTTAAATCCTTTCCCTAGGCTTCGTGTTTGCTGTTTCTGTTACGATGATTTACAAATCGACTGGTTTAGTTAGTTAGGGTTATGTGTTTCTCTCGGTAGACTCTGAGGTCCATTTTAACGCATTTCTCCCACAGTTACTGCTGATATATTATGCAAAAAGTAGGTGCACAGTGACTTGAATACACGGCTACGCGCATTCTGTGCTGTCTCCACTTGTCTCCACAGCCCCTCCGTGTGACTCTTGTCGTGCAGCTTTGTGACCCCGCTGCATTTTGTGTGCTCCCCTTTGGTGACTATGTTGTTGTTTGAGGAGCACACCTATGAGCTTGGGTCTTGGCCGACAGTGCTTATTCTCTCATTACATTCTAAAGCTTTACATTGGGTTTTGATACCCGGATGAATTCCTCTGCTGTTTGTGGGAAGTATGAGAACAGCAGTACTTTCTGTTCTCTCCTTACTGGCTGATACTGTATTATCTTGTCACTGTTTTCAGGTGTCATGTTTTTGAATCTGTTATGTTCCATTGGATCTCCTTCCCCTTACCAATACCACATTGTCTAAATTACTTTAGCTCTGTATTGGCTTTGAATATTTGGTAGGACCAAGTCCGTTCACTATTTTTAATTCCTTTAATGTCTTGGTGTTTGAGGCCTTTTATATATATTTGTAGAATAAATTTTCCCACTTTTTTTTTTTTTTGCCTCAGCCTCTTTTCCCTTTCTCCCCTTTCTTCCTTCTTCCCTTCCTTTCCAGTCTTTCCCTCCATTCTCCTTTGTCCCTTTTCTGTCTCCTTCCTGTTTTTTTGACCTTTTTCATATTTTAGTTAATTTTTAAAAGTTAAATATGAGTTTTACCTTCACATATATATCTATGTCATATGTGTGTGAGTTACAAATGGTTGTAATCTGTCATGTGAGTGCTGGGAATTGAACCTGGGTCCCCTGGAAGAACAGCTAGCACTTCTAACCACTAAGTTATCCCTCCAGCCCTAGGATGACCCCAACTAGACTCCTAGCAAAAGGAGGAATTGCCTGAATAGCCATCTACTGTAATCAGATTGGTGACTACTCTAATTGTCAGCAGAGAGCCTTTATCCAGTAACTGATGGAAGCAGATGCAGAGATCCACAGCCAAGTACTGGGCCGAGCTCTGGGAGTCCTGGAGGAGGGATTGTAGGAGCCAGGGGAAATCCACAGAGACAGCTGACCTGAGCTCGTGGGAGCACATGGACTCTGGACCAACAGTTAGGGAGCCTGCATAGGACTGACCTAGGCTCTCTCTGTATGTGTGTGTGACAGTTGTGTAGCTTGGTCTGTTTGTAAGACTCCTAGCAGTGAGATCAGAACTGTCCCTGGTGCTTAGCTGGCTTTTGGAAACCTGGTCCCCATGCAGGATTACTTCGCCCAGCACTGGGAGGAGCTCGGTCCTGGTCCTGCCTCACCTTGATGTGCTGTGCTTTGTTCAGCCTCTCCATGGGAGGCCTGCCCCTTTCTGAATGGAGACAGAGGAGGAATGGATGGGGAGGGAGGTAGATGGAAGGTGGGTGGGGAAGGAACCAGGAGGAGAGGAGGCAGGGCAAACTGTGGTTAGTATGTAAAATAAACGAAAAAAAAATGTTAAATAAATTAAAATATGATTAGATCATTCCCTCCCTTTCTTTTTCTTTTCTTCCTATCTCCTAATTGACACCCCCAATGTCTACCTTTACTCCCTCTTGAAATCATGATCTCTTTTCCTTTGTTATTGAGACAGACACAGACACACACACACAGACAGACAGACACACACACACACACACACACACACACACACACTCTCTCTCTCTCTCTAAATGTATACATACCTTCATGGTTTTTCATGGTTTTTGTTTGCTTTTTTTTTTCTTTCTTTCTTTCTTTCTTTCTTCTTCTTCTTCTTTTTTTTAAATACAAAGCCTCACATAGCTCAGGCTGGCCTGGAAATTGCTACCTATCAGACTAGTCTTGAACTCCTGATCCTCTGTGTCTAGGATTCAGGAGTGTCCCCTGTGCCCAGCTGTCATGTCTCTACCCCCAGCCACAGGTCCTCCTTGATTGAACCCAGGCTCCACTCACGGAGCCGTATCCTCAGTTCAGAACCAGAGCTGAATTTGATGATGTCATTGACTGACTCACCTGTGCAGGAAGATGTATTTTCCGCAGTGTTTCTGACTTTTAGTTCTTTATTTCATGATTTCAGTATCTTTTCATAATTTCTCAGGCTTCAGGAAAAGGCATCTTTCCTTTGTGCTTTTCTGTCTGTGTAGATTGTGTTTTTAAACTTCTCTGTTGTTTATGTAACTAAAGGTTACTTTTTTTTTACTTGAAAAACTTTCATTTTGGAATAATTATAAACACAAAGTTATCCAGGTGCTGGTTTTTAATCCCAGCACTCAGGAGGCAGAGGCAGGAGAATCTCTTGAGTTAGAGACCATCCTGGATTTACAGAGCAAGTTGAAAAACCAAAAACCAAAACAAAACACAGAAAATTGCAAAAATAATATTTTGAACCCATTGTGCATCTGTCCCCTACACACTTATGTAACTGTAGCAAAACCAAGAAGTTGACATGGGTATGGATTTCACATAACTTACTCTTGAATTTGTTTTTGTTTTTTTGAGACAGGGTTTCTTTGTATAGCCTTAGCTGTCCTGGAACTCAATCAGTAGACCAGATTGGCCTCAAACTCAGAGATCTGCCTGCCTCTTCTTCCTGAATGCTGGGATTAAAGTTTTGCACCACCACCCCCAGTGAATTTTTTGTTTTTAACTTATGTGTATGGGTGTTTTTGTCTGCATGTATGTAGTATGTACGTCATTTTTATGTGTAGTGGTTGCAGAGACCAGAATAGGACATCAAATCCCATGGAACTAGAATTAAAACCAATTGTGAACTGTTATGTGGGTGCTAGGAGTTGAACTTGAGTCCTAGAAGAGCAACCAGTGCTATTAACGCCTGAACCATGTCTCTGGTTCCCTTATTCCTAAGTTTTTGCTCAACATTCTTTGCAGTATCTGTGTAGTTCTGTGTGCCTGAATCCTATAGAGCATTGGCTTTCAACTTTCCTGATGTTGGGACCTCTTAATACAGTTGCTCATGTTGTAGTGAGCCTCAACCAAAAAATGATTTTGTTACTACTTCTTAGCTGTAATGTTGCTGCTGTTAGGAGTGGTAATGTGAGTATCTGTGTTGTTTTCTGATGGTCTTGACGACCCCAGAGAGGTCCCAGCGCCCCCCAGGGTGAGACCCACTGCTGTATATTGAGCCGCTGCAGTAGACCCAGTTGCCTGGGTCCTCCCTCCTCCACTCTGTTTCCCGGAAGCGGCTACCTGCTTTCTGTTTCTAGGTTGGTTTTTATCATTTCAGGACTGTTAAACAAACCAGACCATGTATAACCCTAGGCCTGACTGCATAGGGACTGTTAAATTACTGCATGTATCAGCATCCTTTTAATATCAGTTTTCACTCAGCAAAAACATTTGGAGCCGGGCGGTGGTGGCGCACTTGGGAGGCAGAACCAGCCTGGTCTGCAGAGTGAGTTCCAGGACAGGCACCAAAACTACACAGAGAAACCCTGTCTTGAGCCCCCACACCCCCCAAAACAACAACAACAACAATAACAACAACAACACCCACCACATTTGGAATGCTTTCAGTTTGGGGGGTATTTTCTATAAATGTAAGTTTTCATTTTTCTTAGAGAATGTCTAATAATGTGTTTACTGACTCTGGTTAAATACTTGTTTTTCATTTTAATAAGAAAGTGCCAGAATTGTTTTACTGTGGCTATACACCAGTAATGTCTGACAGATGAGCTTCTTCACACCCTGCCCACATGACTGCCATGTCATTTCATTCAGTCGTTTGTCTGGTGTGTGATTGAGGTTTAGTTTGCGCTCTTAGAGAAGAGAAATACTGCCGAATCTTCGCCTGCACTTACCTGCTGCTTCTGTGCTTTCCAACATGTTTGTTTCTTTCGTCACTCTGTTGTATTTTTAAATTTAATTTATTTATTTACATCCCGACTGCAGCCTCCCCTTCCCTTTCTCCTCTCCTCCCGTTCACCCCATCCTCTCCACCCCACTGTAGCTAGAGTTTTCCTGCCTGGCCCACAGTCAGGATAAATCTCTTTCACCTGCCAGTTCCACAGACGATCAGACCCAACCAAGTAAACACAGAGACTTACATTGCTTACAAACTGTATGGCCGTGGCAGACTTGCTTCTTGCTAACTGTCCTTATATCTTAAATTAATCCATTTCTGTAAATCTATACATTGCCACATGGCTCGTGGCTTACCGGCATCTTTACATGCTGCTTGTCCTGGCGGTGGCTGGCAGAGCCTCCCTCTGCCTTTCTGTTCTTTTTATTCTCTCTGTTAGTCCCGCCTATACTTCCTGCCTAGCCACTGGCCAATCAGTGTTTTATTAGCAACACATTTGCCATACAGAACATCCCACAGCACCCCACCCCATCCACTCCTCTTCCATATTCACTCAGAAAGGGGCAGCCTCCCATGGCTATCAATAAAGCATTGCTATATCACAAGTGCTGGAAGATCAGGCACCGAGCTTCTCCTGTGTTCAGGCTGGACAAGGCAATCCAGAATGAGGAATAGGTTCCCAAGAGCCAGCCAGATTACTAGGGACAGCCGCCAAGGAAAGCATCTCCGAACCAAGGAAGACAGTGGAAAAATCTAGATATCTTGATGATAAGAACAATACTCCAAAAGCGGAGGGAAATTAATTCAAAATCTCTTAACTTCCCTCTACCCAGCTCTCCTGTTCCCTGCTCCTATTGCCAGGAGTCTCACAGATGGACCAAGGTACACACTGTCACATGTGCAGAGGGCCTAGGTTGGTCCCATACAGCTCCCTGCTCATTGCTTCAGACTCTGTGAGTTCCCGTGAGCCAGACTAGCTATTTCTGTGGGTTTTCCTGTGATGCCCTGACCCTCCTGGCTCCTATGATCCTTCCTCCCTCCTCAACAGGACTCCCCGAGCTCTGGGCTGTGGGTCTCTGAATCTGCCTCCATCAGTCACTGAATGAAGGCTCTTCGATGACAACCATAGTAGTAGCTGTCACTAATCCAATCTCGGGATGGCCATCTTTGTAGACTCATGCAAGTTTCCCTTGCATCAGGCTTCTACCCAGCTTATAAAGCCCTCCTTTCCAGTCAGTATAATTGTATGTTTATAGTGTTCTTTTGCGAGTTCTTTTATATATATAGCTAGTTCTACAAGTCACTGATCAGACAGGTGTTTTACACATATTTTCTGACTTGACTACTGCTTTAACACTGTAGAGGTTTGTCTCTCTGGTTTAGGATTTTTATATAAGCGTGTATCTGTGGGATTTTGTGTTTGATATCCTTTAGTTAACTCTACTGCTAATCTACCTTATTGTTTGAAGCAATAATTGATTGACTCCATAATTGTACTTTTTGTTGTATGACTATACCACAGTTGATAGACACTTGTGTTTGCTGTGAATGTTTGAGTGTATGTCTTACACTAGACATGTGTGTTTGTTTCTCTTGAACACATACAAAGAAGTGAACCCTGGAGCCCTACATCTGTGTGTGTGTGTGTGTGTGTGTGTGTGTGTGTGTGTGTGATATTTAGATTTTCTTTTGCTTGGTTTTCTAGAGAATATTTTTCTGATATTTTACTTATAAAATCTTCTATGTACATTTTTAAAGCTCACAAGAGATCCACCTGCCTCTGTCTCCTTTATATTACTCTTCAGTTGATCACATGTATTATATATGCACAAAGTATTCAACATGTGCTAACCAGTGTCCTGAGTGCTTTACACATATGCCCATGCAGACACCTGTCAAACTTTGTTTGGCTAATGTGTCCTTATTTCACCTGTTCATGTCAGTCACATTCCTTAGATTTAAACTTTAGGTTTGCATATTGAAGATGAGGTTTATTGTCTCTTGGTTTATGTTGTTGCTACTGAGAAATCACCTGTTTGTTTTCAAATGCTCTTCTTTTCAAGGCAGTGAGTGTGTTGGCTTTGAGAGTTTACTCTCTTTAAAAATATTTTTTAACTGAAATAGAATTCCCTCTCTCTCCTCCCCTCCTGCTTCCTCCAGCTACCCACTAGTACCTTTTCCATGCCCCACCTCTCATACCCTTTTCCTTTATTTTTTGTTACATACACGTGTTTGTTTGTATGTATGTATGTGTGTGCACAAGCATATATAAATATGACCTGAGTGTGTTAAGATTTTATTTTCTTGATTTATTATCCCTATTATTTTGAATTTATTGTCTTTGGTTTCTTGAATTTCAATTGCTGTCTTATGATACTTATGCAGTTATGTGGACTGTTCACTCTTCTGTGAGTCATAAGATAGACTCACCCTTCCTCTGTATTTTACTTTCATGTTTCTGTGTTATGCCCTGGATAATTTTTTTTTTTTTTTTTTTTTTTTTTTTTTTTGGTTTTTTGAGACAGGGTTTCTCTGTGTAGTTTTGCGCCTTTCCTGGAACTCACGTTGTAGACCAGGCTGGCCTCAAACTCACAGAGATAATTTCTTTTTTCTTAATTCTAATATTTTTACTATCTGCAAATGAACTTGTCTGTTGAACTTTTGTTTGCTGCTCTGTTTGCATGCTCGAGCTTTTGTTTTTATAATTACTCTTTACAGATTTTCAAAATTGTCTTTTATTTAAGTTTGTAAGTCTAGTTATTTTATGATTTCCATAAATGTAATAATAGCTGAAGGAGCCGGCCGGTGGTGGCACACGCCTTTAATCCCAGCACTCGGGAGGCAGAGGCAGGCAGATCTCTGTGAGTTTGAGGCCAGCCTGGTCTACAAAGCGAGTTCCAGGAAAGGCGCAAAGCTACACAGAGAAACCCTGTCTCAAAAAAACCAAAAAAAAAAAAAAAAAAAAAAAAGCTGAAGGGTTTTGGTTTTTTTTGATACCTTTTGGTTTTGTTTTGTTTTGTTTTGGTTTGGTTTTTTTGTTATAAGAAGGATACCCTGTCTCCTCAGGTGCTTGCTTATTTTTGACTTCATGCTCTCTTAGAAACACTGTGCTTGAGTTTCTTCTGTGCCTAGGATGAAGATGCTTTCTTGCAGACAGAACTAGAATTTGCTTATGTTGGGTTCTTGGGATTCCTACCACGTGGCTGCTGTGGATGGGCTTGTGTTCTGAGGGTCTGAGGACCCGTGTGCAGGGTCATGACCCAAGCCAGCGGCTCCTGCCCTGTGTCCGTTACTGCTTCACTCTGTTGCCCTCTCTGGTTTCTGGGGGACCAGATTGGTCTCTGGCCTCCCCTCTTGCCACTGTAAGTGCATCTCTTCCTCGGGCGGGGTGAGCGGCGAGGGTAGAAGTCCATATTAATTTCGGGAGAGTCTCTTGACGGGTGGAGACAGTGTGTCCCTTTTGTTGCATGTGGACACTGGAGCCCAATCCTGGTTTCCTCGGTGTTGGCAGAGAACTTCAGAGACCAGAGAGATAGAAGCTGTAGTGTTCAATTCTCTGGGTTCTTGCTTTTCCTAGTTTTTTTTTTTTTTTTATCTGAATCATTTATGATACTTTATTTTTTTTATTAAATAATATATTTGTATTCTTGGGGAATTTCATACAACTTAGTTTGATCATAACCACCCTCATTTCTGTCCCCCACTTTAAACATTTATTTTGGTTATTTTTTCTATTGTGTGTGTTTTGTTGGGAAGAGTTAGTACAAATTATACAGTTTGCTACGAATGGAAATAAATTTGTTTTCCTCAGTAATTTTGGGAAATGTTCAGTAAAGTAGTTTTCATTCGATGACTAAATTAGGAGGCAGTTACAAATTGTGGAGGAACAACTTATCTTTTACATTTATTATATAGTACATGTCTGTTTTTACTTGGACCTAATAATTTTCTTGCTTTAGGGGTACAGACATTTCCATCATGGCTCATTCAAAGACAAGGACCAACGATGGGAAGATTACTTACCCTCCTGGTGTCAAGGAGATCTCCGATAAAATCTCTAAAGAGGAGATGGTGAGGCGCTTAAAGGTATGTGAACAGTGTGTGGCTCCGACAGCTGGGCAGTGTGGGGCTTTCCTAGGGGGATCGTCATGCAGGGCCATGTAACTTGCTTTGCTAGGGTAAAAAAAGATTAAAGGCAGCAAATGGCAGAGAGTGAGTTTGTAGGAGTAGGGCAGGTAAGGAACAGTGGGACGCTGCTGCCACTGGGAGAGTGATTGGCACATGTCACATGATATTTTTATCCTGTCCATTATCAAGTTCTCTCCTCTTTCTTCCCACTTGATGCTCACTGTCGTCACCTGCCCCCAAACTCTTCAAGTATGGGAAAAGGAATTTTAGGTATTTCTAGGAGTCCTCGGCTGTAGGTTAGTTTTAGAGTAGTCAGAGCTTGACTGGTAGCGGTTTTCTCTGCTTCTGGCACACAGTAACAAACCACGATGGATGCTTACCCTTGTGTGAGGCATTCTCCTTGACCAGGGCCTCTTAGATTACGTTTGAATAATGCTTCACCTTTTTCTTTAGGGCGTTAATGGTCTCTGTGACTGTTACCATGTTTAAAGTAACATTAACAGACAAGGTGCGTGTGAACCTGGTTGACCAGTTGCTCAAGATCACTTTTAACTTGAGCACTTTTTTCTTTCTGTGTGCATTATCTAGATATTTGTCTTGTATAATACTCATTTCTTTCAACTGATGCAAAATATAAAAATTATACTTATTAGTGGGTCATATGTAGTATTTCAACATGTACATTCTGTAATGTGTACTGATCTGTATTCTGATTGTCAGTGTTGGAAAACTTTTCTTCATCACTGAAGGTCCAGAAAACCTTACAAAACAGTGATATGTTAGGTTGCTGTGCGGTGTATGCACATGTAAGTGATGCTAATACTACCGTAACTTCACATGAGGTCTGAATATTGTTTACTTTTCCTTCAGCTATCAGAACGCAGCTGTCAGAAGTACAGTACTTGAAAGAAAAGGTACCTTATCGCAGATAAGATACCCATCCACCTCCTGACAAGCTCAGTCTAATAGGAACTTGTGTCTGTCTCATTCGGTAGAGCCAAGCTCAACTCTTTGTGTGTATGAAGTGTTTACTCTTCTATGTATTTATCTTTTCTTGACCTGTTGAATTTTTGTGAAAGCAATACATTTATTTTCTCAGGTTTATCCCAGAAATGATATTACTTATCTGTCATGCTTGGGGAAAGTGCTATGAAGACAGCATGCACATACAGTGACTGACACTTAGTGACTTTTATACACATACAGTGACTGACACTTAGTGACTTTTATACACATACAGCTGACTGACACTTAGTGAATTTTATACACAAGCTGACTGACACTTAGTGACTTTTATACACAAGCTGACTGACACTTAGTGACTTTGATGCATACATTTTCTCAGATATAGCTAAAATTTAGAGGTCCCATCTGAGTTATAATTTAGGCGCCCCCGCTTCCCCTCTTGAGGCCATTCTTGCTGTAGCTCAGGCTGGCCTGGAACTCCATATGTAGCCCAAGCTGGCCTTGAATTTATAATCCTGCCTAAGCCTCTTGAATGCTGGGATTAGTGATAGTTGTTAATGGATTTACAACACTATTTGAGTACACAATAGTGAAAAATTCCTGTTATCTGGGCTCAGAGCAAATTCGATTGTTTCATTGTCTTCACGTTCAGTGTTGTGTGGTGTGCTTTTACTGCCAGCTGCTTACAGCATCAACAAGCTGGCTAATACACATTTTCATCGTTTTCTGTATTTACACCTGCCTTTGTGATTTTTAGCATCCTCCTCCTCCTCCTCCTCCTCCTCCTCCTCCTCCTTTGAGAAATAGAAAATAGATTTAATTTTGGATGATAATACTTCTTGCTATTTATAAATACCTATATAAGCTTTATGAATTATAATTTGTTAACATACAGGTTGTCGTTCCTATATAATTTCTGGGTTTTCCTATACCATTTTATTAACATACACTTCATTTCCCATTCTTGTATGAAGAGAGTGTTAGGAAAAATAATTAGTTCTATGCACCTAACTCTTTATCCCCTCCTGTGTCTTTGTATAGGCACGAAGGTGTTGAGAGCTTACATTTTGAGAATAGTACAGTTTGTCCATGTTGGTTCTGTTGCATTTGGCATTGGGCATGGCGAAGCAGAGGGTTGCTAACAGCATTGTCCCCACGGCTGCTCCATGTGTTCAGTGTAAATAAAGCATTTTTTACTGCAGAACTCCAGGCCTCCAGCAAGTGGAAACCACAGGCTGTGATGCTCAGTGGCCCTGTTCAGCGTTTAGTATGTGTAGCACCACCTAGTGGATGCTGTGTGGCTACCTTTTGTCAGAGTGAGAGTGAATGTGTTCTTTCAGGTTCTACAATTTTCTTGATTCTCATTTGAAGAAAGAATACATTATTTTGAGTTTTATTTGAAGTAAGGATAGGCCAGCTTTAGATAATCATTTCTACTAATAGTAAAGTTAGAGAAAATGTTATAGAATTTAAGCTCTATAAATTCTCATTTAATTTGGTTTCAATCCCTCTTTTATAAAAATAATTATGAAGACAGATCTGTTTCTTGCAACTTGTTTCTGTGTAACACATACGTGGGTTATCTCATTGAACCAATGATGTCCATATTGTATTTTCTTTTACTGTGGCCCAGAAATATTTTTTTCCCCTATGCTGTACTGAATCACTTCATGGTAACTGAAGGATGCATTTTTGCTTATGAATACGTCTTTGAAATCCGTTAAATCAAGTGGTGTTGTTTTAATTTTTTAATTATGTGTGTCTCTAAGCTGGGTATGAGCACACATGAGAATGCAGTGCCCACAGAGGCCAGAAGAGGGCGTTGGATCCTCAGGCTCTGGAGTTGCAGGTGATTGTGAGCTACCTCATGTGGGAGCTCTGGAGGAGCAGCACATGCTGGGATTGTTGGGCCAGCCTTAAGCCCCAGACATTGCTTCTTGATTCTGCTTTCGTAGGCTTGTGGAGAGGCTGAAATAGAAAAGTCACAGCTTGAGTGCGTTAGTGGCTAAAATGATATATTGTTGCTATGGCAAAATCCTCGGCAAAAGCAGTGTTAGGACAAGAGAGTTTATTTGGGGCTCAGTGTGAGGGTGCAGTCCATTATAGCCAGGGAAGGCCTGGAGACAGG
>CABHPQ010166858.1:19464-40755 GCA_902168405.1 Peromyscus aztecus
CAGTCCATTATAGCAAGGGAAGGCCTGGAGACAGGAGTGTGAGGCAGTTGGTCACATTGTGCATCCACAGTCAGGAAGCAGGGAGATGAATATAGCTCTGTACTGTTTTTCCTCTTCATTTAGTCAGGAGCCCAAGCCACGCACATTTAGTAGTGGGTCTTATGTCTGTAGGGAACAGTCTCATAGACACTACTAGAGGTGTGTTTCCATGTGGTCCAAATCCAGTCGAGCTGATAGTGAAGGTTAACCATAACACATGGAAATTGAAATGTTCTCACTAGGGTTTTCTTTAGGATTAGGACTATCAGAAAAAAAGAGAAAGGGATGTGATTTTTAAGCACTATAGAACTCTTACTGTATTTGTACAAGTGAGACAACAAATCTCCGCAGATAGAGACCCTGAATAATGGCACAGCATAGGGGAAATTTGAAATTTAAAGATATGGACAAATGACAAATACTTGCTTTAAACCAGTGGTTCTCAGCCTGTGGGTTGTGACCCCTTTGTGGGTCAAATGACCCTTTCACAGGGGTTGCCTAAAACCCTTGAAAAACACAAATATTTACATTACTGTTCATAACAGTAGCAAAATTACAGTATAGTTTTATGGTTGGGGTCACTACAACATAGGAATTGTATTAAAGGGTCGAAGCGTTAGGAAGGTTGAGACCCACTGATAAAGTTAAGTGTGTATACATACACACACACACACACACATATATATATATATATATATATATATATATATATATTCTTTTTGAGTTTTACTTTGTAGCCCAAACTAAACTTGAAATCATGCTCCTCCTGCCTTATCCTTCTGAGACTTGGGATGACAGGCATGTGCTACCGTGCTTGGTTAAAAATATTTTAGTTTTACTTGAGTTATATTTTCAAGATTGTTTGCCCTTCCCTTGTAGAAGGGTCTCCCTCTGTACTGTTCTGATGAACGTGTACTTGAGTGAACCTCCGTAAGTACTGTCTCTTTCACCTGACCTGACTGTTTACAGGAAACATCTCACTATTTGATCGTCTCTGTTTGTGTGTAGATGGTTGTAAAAACGTTCATGGACATGGATCAGGACTCTGAAGAGGAAAAGGAGCTTTACCTGAACCTAGCTTTACATCTTGCTTCTGACTTTTTCCTCAAACATCCTGATAAAGATGTTCGTTTACTGGTAGCTTGCTGCCTTGCTGATATTTTCAGGATTTATGCTCCTGAGGCTCCTTACACATCTCCTGATAAACTAAAGGCAAGTACTGATGGGAAGCACTGCCACATTGACACTTTTCTTTTCAGTAAATTGAATGAAATAGTTACGTAATTTCTTTGAATTCTGCTATATTGGCTGGATCAATCTTTATTATTAAACTTCTGTTTCCTTTGACACTTTTGAAATATAATTTCTCACTTCCAGAGTAAGCAGATTAAGTGAGTTGCAGGCGCGCGCACACACACACACACACACACACACACACACACACACACACACACCAGCTTTCAACCTCAGAAGGAATGAATTCATATTTTATTCTGGAGCCAAATATGAATGACTTTGGCCCAAGAACATGGATTTAGGTTATCCAAAATATCACATTCTCCAAGTGGTAACAGTTTCATGAGGTGTCTATAGTAACAGAACAATAGAAGTCATGAATCAAGGCCTCTTTTAAATACATTGGTGGAAACACCAGGTAGATGGATTACAGCAATATGGAGACATCTCTGTTACAGGCCTGTGTCATAGAGCCTTTGGCTTGGTGGAAGTATATAGTCTGTTCACATATTCCAGAGGCACAGGTTGTTAGGCCAGACACAGAGGTCTGGACAGGAAGGGTTATGAGGAGGGCTAAGGAGAGCCCAAGATGATTTGTCTGTAGACCTGCAGCATGCAGCCAGGCCATAGCCACGGGACTTTCATTATGTGAGTCACCTTGTAGAATGTCCAGCATCACCAAGGCTTTTTTTTTCTGGGAACTTTGGCTTATACAGTGAATGCTGTAGTTTCCATATTATAACACCATGATGCTGTGTTTTTCCTTATGATTTTGGGATGCTCTTTTTCCTTTTGAAAATTTATAGTAAAGACCATGTTCATTGTTTCAAAGATAGCGCTTACTAGAAACCTGAATGAAAGCTGTTCAAAAGATACCAAGTGACTGTGTGACAAGTCATGTAAATGATTTTGGAACTATTGGTCAGAAAATTACTTTCCTTAGTATGATTATTTATCCATTGTAAGAAAAAGTAGCAGAGAGTTTGCTTCACTGAAGAAATGGTATTGTTAGTTATTTTTCATGAACTGAGTACAGGGTTAAGGGAAAGCAATAACACCCAAATCAGACATGGACCTCGGGCGTCTGTAATTTCTTCTTGACCCTTGACCACCTCTGCCAACTGGGCAGCATCCCCAGTCTGGTTTGGGATGGTGGTATCGCAAGGAATACCAACACGAGGGAAGTAGAGGGCAGTATTGTTGGCAGTGAATCCGGGTCAGGTGTTGGACTTGGAGTAGCAGGTCCTGTGAACTGGTTGTGTGGTTACTTTTCCCCTGGATGGGTTAGAGAATGATCTGTTTGTTTGGTGGAAGCCAAGGCTCTTCTTCCTTACCAGATGTTTTGTTGACATCCTCTCAACAAGAAATATAAAGAGCACCACTGTGCAACTTATTTACCTCTTTTGTGGACCTCTCAGTTTGTATGAACAGTGACCTAGCTGAAGGCGTAGGAATGGTGCAAAGGAATCCCGAAAGAACAGGTACAGATCTGTTATCTGTATCAGGACAGTCAGGAGAAGAATGTCCAGTAGATGAGATAAATAGAGGGCTGGTGGACTGTCTGAAACATTAAAAAGTCTGTCTGCTTCTCTGTCTCTAGAATCGATCTTTTGGTCTCATTTTACATACCCCTTTTTCTGTTTTGGGGATAGAACTGAAGAATCACTGTGTTTTAAGGATGTTTTCTAAATATTTGTGGGATAGTTTTTAATTATGATTAGCTCCAAGGCCATATTTTTGTCTATATTAGTGCCACATTGGTTAATATTACATAATAGAAAAATTCCATTCTCCATTTTTCCCTTTCAGTCTCAGGTTGTTACTGTCATGAACAAACCCTGATTGAACATTTGACTTGTTAGGAGTTACGAGTGAACTGATAGTTGTTTCCAACTTCTGATAGATCTAGTATGCCGAGTACTCTCTTTCAGACAACAGGGGAAGATTGTCTGAAAAGCACATTAATGGAGATTGTTTTATATATTACTACTATCAAAGCAGCCATTTTTCAAAGATGTACTTTTTATAGTGCTTTTCTTGAAACACGACTCAAGTCATTTGCATATAATATTTTTGCCTTTTCAAATGTATATTATTTTACTTATAGAGAAATGTCTTTCTTATTGATTGGTAACAAAATTCCTTTGAGGAATTAGTTTTTACTATTCTTTAAGTCTTTTCACAGTTTTCAAAAACTGAAACTCAGGAAAATTTAACTGAAAGTGAATTTTTTTGTCTGTCTTTAAAGACTCAGGTAGGTAACAAGGGGAAATATTTTTAAAAAAAAGTCTAAAATAAGGATAGGGAGAGATTGAGAAATGATTTGGGGAAGCAATTGACTCCAATGTAATGATGATTGAGAAGCTAGACAAACTGACTTCAGTTTCTCTTTCTTAAATGTCTAAGCTTCTGTATGTGATGGATTGTATTGTTACTTGGGAATTTGGGGATCTTACGTTTCCTAAATTGTTTTCTTGCTCTGTAACTGTGTTGTTCCATGTATAGTGCTTTTGAGGGGATCCTCAGCTCTCAGTTATTGCAATACCTTGATTCTAATAGTAGCATGGATCTTATTTGACTCACTTTTTGAGCCTATTTGTTTAATTTGCTATTTAATGAACATTTTCTTTTTGTATATTAACATTATGTGATATATGTAATGATTTCCTGTGAAGGATAATAAGTGTGTCATGGTTTTCATATATATCAGGATCTTTATGTAAAGTTGTACTGTAAAAAATTCTGCCTTTCTTTTTGTTCTTTACAATTTATCCTTATATGTTTACAGAGCTGTTGAATAACTAGTTAGTCCTACTAGTGTAACGTGTGTGTCCGTTTAGTGTCCACAATCTAAGCAAAACTTTGTTTTTTTAAAGGATATATTTATGTTTATAACGAGGCAATTAAAGGGACTAGAAGATACAAAGAGCCCCCAGTTCAATAGGTATTTTTATTTACTTGAGGTAAGCAATATATTATAACTTGAGATACTTAAATTTAGTTTTTGTTCTTGTATACTTTAGCAACTAAAATATTTGCCTTTTCCCTTTTACTTCTTTCTTTTAGAACATTGCATGGGTTAAATCATACAACATATGCTTTGAGTTAGAAGATAGCAATGAAATCTTTACTCAACTATACAGAACATTATTCTCAGTTATAAAGTAAGTTCATTTTCAAATAAGTAACACTTCTTAATTGTAAAGATTTTCAGTTTACAATGAATCCACATAAACTGTTGTGATAGTGGCTTAAGGTTATAAATTAACTTACATTTATTCTCTATATAGTTCTAAATGGATAGAACTTATTGTTATGTGTTTATTGGTTAGAAGAGCAAATTAGACTAATTTTTTGGTATTATTACTTGTTTACATACTATATTGACTTTTGTTGTTGTTGTTGAGATAGTCTGTGGAGCCCTGGCTGTCTTGGAATTAACTGTATGTAGACCAGGATGGCCTTGAACTCACAGAGATCAGCTTGCTTTTGCCTCCCAAATCCTAGGATTAAAGCTGTGTACCACCTCTTCCAGCTTATATTGACTTTTTAATATATGTGGTTTGAAATTTTTGTGTATCTATAAAACTTAATAGCATTTCAAAATACTTTGTCCAAATTTAAGATGAAACTGAGATTGCATTTCATTTAACTACTTTGGTTGTAAGATGCTAAAATTATGGGCAAATAAATCAGTGTAGTTTTTTCCCCTTTGGTTTTTTTTTTTGTTTTTTTGTTTTTTTGAGACAGGGTTTCTCTGTGTAATAGTCCTGGCTGTCGTGGAACTTACTCTGTAGACCAGGCTGGCCTTGAACTCAGAGATCTGCCTGCCTCAGCCTCCTGAGTGCTCAAAGGCGTGCGCCACCACCACTAGGCTTAGTTTAAAAATAAATTTTTATTACCATAAGAGCAGAGAGAAAGAAGCTTGACAGTAATATAGTTTTATCTCACCATTTTTATAAAGTATAATGTTTACTAGTATCATATCGTATCTTATCTATCTCAGATACATTTGAAATAAAATACCTGTTTTGGATTTCAGCAATGGCCACAATCAGAAAGTTCATATGCATATGGTGGACCTCATGAGCTCTATCATTTGTGAAGGTGATACAGTATCTCAGGAGCTCTTAGATACAGTTTTAGTAAATCTGGTACCTGCCCATAAGGTATGTGAAATATGTCTAAATCCTATTAAGTTGATATTCAGAATTTATGCTTATGTTGTAAATAGAATTTATCCTGCTTTAATCTTAGTTTGTAGACTCTTAATTAATATTAAAACACTTATTGTTTAAGGTATAACAAAGTCATTGCATTTCTTAGTCACCAATTAAGTGAATAAATAAATGGATTTAACTCATATGATAAAAAATATTTGTGTAGGGTGCATTTTGTACAGTGTCAGGTCCAAAAGAAGTTGGGACCCATGGCAGTCTGGTGCCTACTAGCGTCCCAAAGCAAAGCACATGCTGACATTTTGACTCGTCTCACCCTGCCCGCCCTCCCCTTGTTCAGCTCCTGGGCTTCCCACTCCTGTGTAACCTGCCACTTTGGCCGTGTGCTCTTCTTCCTCTCTCCACGTCTCTCTCTTGCTCCTCTTCCCTCCTCTCGAGGCCTGGTCCAGGCTGCCGACTATGTTCAGTCTACTGCTTTCTCTCTGCTCTGGACTCCTCCAGATGCCTCTGGCTGTGCTTTCCTTCACACCTGCAATAAAAATCTTCCGCTCACCACACCTTAAAGAGGTCCTAGCCTCACTTTCTCATGCCCAAACCGCCACTTTATACAGCAGTGAGTTCCCAGCTGTTATACTGTTATAGGACCATGTGTTGGCACAGGGCACTAGCTGGGATCTCAGTTGAAAGACTGGACAGATATAGAGACAGACAGGTTAGAGACCTAGAGGTTAGAGGTTTTCACCTGAGTGTTGTCAACCAAGATGTGTGCGCATTTCACCTGTGTGTGTATGTGCTTTGACTTTGGGAAGTCTCTGACTCTGGTAAGTAGTTGGAATGGCAGTTGTATGATTGAGAAGGGGTTGGATTTCAAGAGAGGAACCTAGGAATTACCAATATAAACAAACATTTACTTAATTTTTTTCTCTATTTAAATTTAAGGATGCTGTAGCTTAGTATACGGTTACATAACATTGGCACAAATAATCCTTCATTGGAAATTAACCCCTCCCCCCCTTTTTTTTGGTTTTTTGAGACAGTGTTTCTTTGTGTAGCAGTCCTGGCTGTCCTGGATCTTGCTTTGTAGACCAGGGTGGCCTGGAACTCACAGAGGTCCGCCTGGTTCTGCCTCCCAAGTGCTGAGATTAAAGGCGTGCGCCACCGCTACCACTGGCAGAAATGAACTCTTAATCTAAAAATTTAAAACATTGGAAATCTATTAATGCTAAGTCAGAGTAAGCAGGCTCAACAGTAAATTAACATTAGACCTCAGAAATTCAGATGCTGTATTTATCAAATGAAAAAACGGAGGTGTTGATGTGGGCTCTGATGGCCTCCGTCTCTTCTGTTGCTGTGCAGGTGAATGGTTTGCCTCTGGCTAATTCTGCCAGTTTACCTGTGTACCTGTCACTGATAAATAACAACCATGAGGAGGAAGGCAGGAAGCAGAGAATAGACTCCAGTGAAGCATATTGTACACCCACCCCAGGCACATGGCACCCCTTTCTGAGGCTCCTAGCACCTCCTTTGCCTAAAGGGTAGGGGCCCAACCTGTTTGTTTGAGGCAGCCCACCAGGGAGCTTGGTCTGATCAGGGAGGAGGGCCGGTATCCAGAGCTCTGCCATAGGGCATCTGAGGAAGGCTTTCAAGAGTTGACGCAGCAGGCTCCCCGATCCTTAGTTAGCCCTCAGGAACCCACTTCCATGCCAGTACCCGGGAGAAAGGCTTTTCCAGACACAGATCAAGTATCCAGCTTGTGGTTTGCACTCGGCAGGTGCCTGCCAGGGAAGTCCTAGACCTCTGTCTCTCCAGACTATTGTCAGGGGAAATAAATAGGCACTATTTATGGAGGGTGTAGTTCAGGGGTAGCTCAGTTTGCCTCGCATGTGTGAGACCCTGAGTGTAATTCATAGATTCACTGAAATAACAATGTACACAAATGGATACTTCCCGAGTCCTGTGTTTTCCTCGGCCCACTGCACAGACACTTGTAGAGACAAGAATGCTGGGATCTGACCTCTTCTCTGTGAGAGCAGCTGAGCTCTGCTTGTTAGCTCCTTACAGTTTAATCCTTGGCTTAGCCTGCTTACCTTAGATGGAACAATTTGGGGGTAATTTCTGTTGTCAGTCATTTTATATAATTATAGTTCTTTATAGCTTGGTGAATGCTATGGTACTGAACAACACACTCGAAGTTGAAGTAACGCAAACAAAGGTGAAAACAAATCTAAACAGACTAAAGATAGAGTATATTTCAGTTAATTCAAGGCATCTACAGAGAATTAAGTTGAAATGGTCAGTGATCAAAGCTTGGTGACCCGGAGTGTGACCCCTGGGGTCCCCAGGAGAGAATCCTCGCTGGAAGTTGTCCTTTGGCCATTCTGTGCTTGCTGTGGCCTGTGTGTGCACACCACACACTCTCTAGACAAATAGAGTAAAAATAAGAGTGGAAAACCACAGTCAGCCGGGCGCTGGTGACACACGCCTTTAATCCCAGCACTCGGGAGGCAGAGCCAGGTGGAGCTCTGAGTTCGAGGCCAGCCTGGTCTACAGAGAGAGTTTCAGGACAGGCTCCAAAGCTACACAGAGAAACCCTATCTCGAGAAACAAACAGAACAAAACAAAACAACTGCTGCAGGCCGCAGGAATATATCATAAGAACTCAGCTGGTTATGGCAAAGTCACTACCTGGAGGGATCAGGGAATTCCTCCAGAGGAAGCCAAATCCCAAGGAGTTTTTGGTATTACTGGGCCTGTTATATATCAGCTGTGTTCTGTTATGAAAATCATGTGTGCCTTCATAGTTTTCCCAATTGACTTTTCCCTAATTAGGGCTAACAGTGTAGACTGATCACTCTCTGGACATTCCAGGTATTTGGAGAACAGCCTCAGGAAAGGCTTTCTCTGGAATCAGATATCTCCTTTGGCCACTTTCAAGGACTAGCAGTAATAACAGTCTCCTGATTTAAGGTAAATTCCACAAGGAGACACCACCTAGGTCAGGTGGACGTTAAGCAATAGCTTTACACAATTTAGCTCAGACCCTCCTTTCTTACAGCCTTACTAACTTTATAGACCTCTAACTCCTTACCTAACCACTTCTAGGAATATTTAGATAACCTTCTGTGCTGACAGCTATGCTCAGCCAGAACCCCAGTTCAAGCCTCCCTGTAATTATCACCATTGGCAGCATCCAGCCAGGTCCATCCCCAGATGGAGGAAAGTACCTTATCAGAGATACCTCCGTACTTTCTAAGAACAGACTTAAGCATCCAGGCTACCCATTTGAGAAGGCCTGGCAGATGTGCCAATTAAGCTTTACTTCCTGCTTTCCCAAAAACAACAACAAAAATCAACAAAAAAAAAAGTCCACAGTAGGTGGACATATAAAAATAAAATTAGGAGAAAAACTTATTAGGAGTGAAATCTAATCATTGGGCTAGTTAAATGTGGACTGAAGTGTATCTTTAAAATTTTAAGGATTAAGAGAAGGAAGGTTGGCAGTAATGTAGACTACTGAGTTTACCACATAACATAGGTTGTCACATTGAGCTGAAGATTAACCCAGTTGGTTGATGATAAGAAGACAAAAAGTTAAAATATAGCCATGGAAAAGACTGATTTGGACAATTCTGAGAAAGACTTGACAGGTTATTTTATATTAATATTAGTGGCAGGGACATAGCTCAGTTGATAATCTGATTGTGAACCTAAGTTTGATCCCCCAAACCCAAGTAAAGTCCTGTGTAGTGTTGTGGGTTGTAATCTGAGTGCTGGGGAGTTGGTGCCAGAGAATCAGCTACCCTAGCCTGCTGAAGAAAAAAAAAAAAGAGGAAGAGAAGAAAAAAGATCGGTGTCTAAGGAGTGACCCCCCAGGCTGTCCTCTGGCTCTGTCATGCATGTGCATACATATGTGTATATACTCCCTCCTGTCTAGAACATGTATGTGCATATACTCCACACAAAATAGTATACAGAGTAGGTTTTTGAAACAGGAGCTCATGTATTCCAGACTGACTTCAGACTCATTTTGTAACTGACTATAACTTTGAGTTTTTTATCCTCCTGTCTCAACCTCTTGAGTTCTTCCAGGATTACAGGTGTGTGTCACCATACCCAGTTATACAGTGCTGGAGGTCTACCCAAGCATTCTCTTCTATTGGACAGACACACTCTACCTGTTGATTTTTATCTTTTTTTTTAAAAAAATTATTTACTTTAAATTGATGTCCATTGGTGTTTTGTCGTGGGACTGGCATTAGACAGTTGTGAGCTGCCATGTGGGTGCTGGGAGCTGAACCTGTCTCCTTTGAAAGAGCAGTCAGTGCTTTTAACCAGTGAGCCATCTCTTCAGACCCCTGGTCTTTATCTTGAGCCCACATGTAGTCTTTATTGAATAAAGACAGGGTTTATCCGGTAAAGTAGGTAAAGCAAAAATTAATGAATTATGAAGAGAATGAAACATCCACTATTTATTGGGTCATTTTAAGGTGCTTCCTGGTGATTATAAGTCAGACCAAGGGTTTGTAGGAATACTGAGTGTTTGGAACACAGTACTACAAGCTGAATGTCAAGCATCATTAGTTTGATAAATTATGGTGACAGCTGTCTGGTGTAAGAAGTCATAAAACTATCAGAATAAAATATACAAGTAAAATGAAAGCAGTTGAGTAGAAATGAAATAGGAAACAGTGACATTGCTTAAAAATGCACATTCATATTTTGAAAAATATAGTAAATAGACAAACAGCAAATTGAATCAAAGAAAGGGTGATGATATCCATATACAGTTAAAATGAGCAAGAAATATGAAGACCATTAAAGGACAGTTACATGAATAATAATCTCTATGAATACATTTGAAATTAGAATAAACTAATTCTCAGAAAAATATTATCTGCCCAGTGCCCTAAGCAATAAAAATTAGCTGATTCTTAAAACTCTACTCAGAGTATAAGTCAGCAGCAGCAGCAAAGTGTTTAAGCAATAAAAGAACCTAAGCTGACCTTGGAGAGACATCCATTGACTAGTCATGGGGCAAATAGTTTACTATATAGTCACCAGAGTTCCAGAGCATAGGAGAGGGAGAGAGATCGCACAGCCCATTGTGCACAGTGTGTGAGGAGAGAGCGAGTCAGTGACACAGGCATTGTCTTCTGGGGAAACTAGCCAGAGCTAGCCCACTAGAACAGATGCAGGGGTAGTCGACAGCTTCCAGAGTGGCGGAAAGTTATATTGATAAAGACCAAATTGGCTTTGTTTTAAATACGCAAAGACAGACTAACATTAAAAAATGGTAATGATAGAATAATTATTAGTAACATGCCAAAGAAAAGACTTCCAATAGTTATGACTAGGAACAAAAATCATTGTAACTTACCATAAAATCTTTTAATCAGTTTGAAATAAAAGGCAGTTTTAATATACTGAAATACTCTCTATGGAATCAGAAATGTGAAAAATGCTGCTTCAATTTTGAATAACAACAGATACGTTGTTTCTAATCAGGATTCTACTAGGGGTCTTAATATATAAAACTAGGCAAAAAGTAAAAAGATTAGAAAGATAAAAGGCCCTAAAATTATTTGTAATTGATATTGTCCAGAGAAGTACAACATAGTATACAGAAAAATCAGAAAAAAAAGATACAAGTCCGTTAGTATAACAAGTTTTCATTTGTAACTTTAACAGAGATACGATATACTTAGCAGCTTAGCCCATGACCTTAGAGTTTATGCACTGCTTTTGTGTCAAAACATTGTAGTCAGTGACAAAACAGTAGAAGGCGGAATATGTTGAGAGATTTACTGTTTGTAGAGTATAAGACAGTGTATGACTTCAGTTTTCTGTATATGGATCCATAATAAATAGAGCAGCTGATTTAACAAATAGGATCTAAAATTCACACAAAGGGGCCCGTGGCCAAGTAATTTTGAAGAAGAGTAGAGAAAGTGGGGACTTGCTGTTAAGACTTTTCCCCATGTCTTTCTTCTATAATTAGGCAGTAATGGACAAAAGAGTATCTGGAGGTATTTTAGAAGCTTAGAATGTGCTGTAAGTCATTGGGAGATATTGGACTATAGCTGTGTAAGGTAGCTGACTACCCATATGAAAAATAAAATCATTATTCCAAACTATATAGAAACATTACAGCTAAAGATCTAACTCTAAAATTAAGCTCAAGCTGCATTAAAAAGTGTGTGTGTGTGTGTGTGTGTGTGTGTGTGTGTGTGTGTGTGTGTGTGTGTGTGTGTAGCTGGAGAGTTTCTCTCCGGGTCCCGCCAAGCCCCTGCAGTTCCCCACTTATAAAATAAACACACAGACACTCATATTATTTAAACTGTTTGGCCTAATGGCTCAGGCTTCTAGCTAGCTGTTCTTATATCTTAAATTAACTCATTTCTATAAACCTATACCTTGTCACATGGCTCGTGGCTTACCAGTATCTTACATGTTGGTACTCATGGCAGCAGCTGGCATTGTCTCCTGACTCAGCCTTCCTGTTCCCAGAATTCTCTTCTCTGCTTGCCCCACCTATACTTCTTGCTTGGCTACTGGCCAACCAGCATTTTATTAATTAACCAATCAGAGCAACACACTCACAGCATAGAGAACATCCCACAGCATGTGTGTGTGTGTGTGTGTCCGTCTGTCCGTCCGTCCGTCCATGTCCGTGTCCCAGAAGAGGGCACCCATGTCCCTGGTGCTGGAGTTAAGAGAGTTCTGAGCTGACTGACGTGGGTGTAGGGAACTTGGGTTTTCTGAAAGATCAGAAACTGTTGTTACCCCTGAGCCGCAGGTCCAAGCTGTAGCCAGTTGTCTTTTGATGTCGTGGTCTATATTTGCATCCACGTGAACATACTTGAATTGGGGATGATATTTAGGATCACTAAATACTTCCTTTATCTAGTAAACATTCATTGACCATTTCTATATGGTTAATCTGATATGAACATAATCTGAAAAGAATACAGTTCTTTTTGCTTGGAAAAGAGAATTTGTGATCCAGTAGGCCAGACTGTTCTAAGAAAAATGAGTTTACTTTCTTTCTTTTATGGATAGCTCTCTCATTCCATTTATTCAAGAGGCTTTTAAAATACAAATAATACTTTGTTCTTCATAGTTGAGGTACAGGACTCATTATTATAGGGTTATAATTCAGTGGGAGAGTTCAGTAAGCCCAGCACATACGAGATTCCACCATTGCAGACAAACATAGCTAGTTAGCTTTGTAAATATATGTATTTATGTATATGTATATATAAAATTCAGATACTGTTTGTGTTTTCCAGAACTTAAACAAGCAAGCATATGATTTGGCAAAGGCTTTGCTGAAGAGGACTGCTCAAGCTATTGAACCATATATTACCAATGTAAGTTTCGCACTTGGTTTTAGAAGGATTAAGTGAAATTTTAAAGACTGTTGGAAGCAAATCTCAGCAAGTAGCCCATACTTCTTAAGTTGCTATTGCTGTTTTCCTAGTGACAGTTTCATTTCCTTTCTCTCCTTTCTTAGTTACTTTTGCTTAATGTTTTTGGGAATGCTAGCTCTCTTGTTTGTGTCTTTATTTGCTTCTTTCAAGTTCCTAGAGATAATAGCTTTTTGGAGGGGAGAGGTTAGCAAAATATAGTTTCTAATGTTAGCAATGGAGTTAAAGGTAATTAGATAAAACATATGGCACTTTCTGCTATTTAGGGAAGTTGCTTACATCTTTTTGGAGATTAATCTTTAATTAAATTAATTAAAGTAATAATAGGAACCAATATCAGGAGGTAGAAATTGTAGACAAGTATGACTGCCATAGCAGTGTGGTGGAAGTTACTTACACATTGTTAGCCCTGAGGGAGGTTTATGTAAATGTGCCTTTTCTGAGGAAGAGGGAGATTGGCAGTGAAATGAACCCTTTTGAATATCGCCCCAGCTTTGGCCACTTATATTGACCATCTTGTATTGATCTTAGAAGAAGTCATTCTTAGCTCCGTCATTCATAGGAAGTTTGATTTTTCTCTCCACACCTCTGTGAGTTTTGTCACTGCAAGGGGGCACCATCCACGCCACACTGATGTGCATGGTGCTACCTCTTGTTAATGGTAGCCCGGGACTTGTGTAACAGTTCTTCCCCCTTGCCTTCTGCTCTCACCTCCCTCAGCAGCCTAGAAGCAGCTGTCTGCTTGAGCAAAGGGAGACAGTCTTTTGTTTGTATGTATTTCATTATTCTGAGTTTATTAGAAAAGAATTGTTTTGTAGTACGTAAAAATTTAAGGTCAGGTTATAAAAACTGCTATGAAATAACGTCCTGATAAAGCACACCATAAGACAGCCTTGGTAAATCCTGCTGTTGTTTTTGATTTCAAACAAAATTTTTGGTTTAGAAACAAAATTTATTTTGAAGTGAACTTTCAAAATCTAGAAGATTAATCTATGACTTTCCTTAAGAGATCCAGGATTGTCAGCAGGTTCCAAATTTGGTTTCTGCAGTCTTGACACTTGGGTATTGCTTGACATTCGTTGGTTGAATTGAGTTTGTCATTATTGACTCTGTGGCACTTCTGGTATGTAGACCCAGACTCAGGCTTTCTAATCATCTCTGGCCTTCGCTTGTTTGAAGTGGTTCTGAATGAAGATTTCCACACCCAGTCTAGCACACAGGGTGAACCCTGCCTCAAGTCAGATGTGTTTCAGAAGAACACTTAACTTATTTTGATGCCTTTTTCTAAGATTTAGGAAAATAAATATTTGAGCAATTAAAGAAAGAAAAGTGAGTAAAACAGTGTTTACTGGAACTGCATGCTTTAAGATGATTATACTGGCCTTTGAACTTGGGGGTGTGTGAAAAGGCAGTGTTAGATAAGGAAGGAAAAAGGCCCACGGGGATGTTTTCAGCAGTCCCAGACAAATGAAGGAAAACCACTCCTCTGACGCTTACATTCATTCCCTGCTGTTCTTGCCTGTAGAACTAAATGATTCCCCTCTCCCATGTCCGCAGTTGTGTTGTTCTCTTTAGAGTTTGGGAGTGGGCAAAGGGCAGTAGACTAGTGCATTGCCCCAGCATATTTTCAGTTACATTTTACTTTTACTTTTACTTCTGGTACCTTGTCCATTGTTTTCTCTCTTTATCTTTAACGGTCATTCCATTTATTTATTTAGAGAGAGTGTGTGCATAGCTATACATGTGCACAGATGTAGATTGTGTTGTATACATGTGTATGTGCCCACCCGTGTGGATGTTAGTGTGCATGGTGTGTGCACACGTAGAGGCAGAGATTGATGTTGGAGGTCATCTTCTATAGCTCTCCAGCTTTTAAAGATGACTGATTTACTTATTCTCAAGGCAGGCTTTCTCAAAGGACCTGGAGAATGCCAGTTGCGTTAGACTGGCTGGCCAGTTAGCCACCAGGACTCTTCCATTTCCACTTCCCTATCACTGGATTATAGGTGCATGCCAGTGCATCCATGGGTGCTGGATAGTCAGCCCTAGCTCCTCAGGCTTGCACAGCATACACTTTGCCCACTGAGCCATCTTCAGTCCTCCATGATTATGTTTTCCTTTGTTTTTATTCCTTGCTTTATTTGAGGCTCAGTAATGACATCATTGCCAATTGCTTTTGCCATTCCCCTCTAAGTCAGCTCCTTATAAATCTTACTTTCCACTTGAGTTTTGTGTACTTACATGTGGATTATATATATATAACAGTAGGAGATGGGTGCAGTGGTAGGATTAGGATTAGGTGACGTGACACTACTTCTCTTCCTCATGCAGCACTGTCAGGAGCAACAGAGGTGGTGATGTCTTGCTTACCTCCTTTCACTGTGTGATGTATGCTCTTGTGCACACTAACAAGCTGAGGTCTGCTTTTTATGTGCTGTTCCTACATAGATGAACACTGAAGAAATCTCTCTCTGTTTCTTCATTTTCCTTTCTTTTGTCCATATATATGTATGTCTGTATTTATATTTTCTCTAGATATATGTCTCATCTGTGTGTTGCATTTTTTGTATTTTTATTCATTTTACATACCAGTCACAGATCCCCCTCTTCCCTCCTCCTGCCCCTCCAGCCTTCCCCTCCTCAGCCCATCTCCCATTCCCTCCTACAAGAAGGTAAGGCCTCATGGGGAGTCTATGCTGCATTTTTTAATATTTTTGATGGAATGTGTAAGACACATTCCCCTGCCCCCCCCCTTCTAGTTTGCAAGTTTTTTTCCAGGCTAGTAGGGAAGGTAGTGATAATTTGACCACTGTGGTGGCCAGACTGGCAGAGGATTATTGTTCTTTATTAAGGAAAAGGTAGATTGAGGGATTTTAATTCAGTGGTTTTAAATTTAATTTTAGTATTTTGTTTATGTGTTTTGCCCATATGTATATCTGTGTATCACATGTATGCAGTGAGTACCCCCAAAGGCCGGAGAGTGCGTCAGATCCCCAGGGATTGGATTCAAAAGTCAGTGGTGAGCTGCAGCGTGGGTGCTCAGAATTGAACCCGGGTCCTCTGGAAGAGCAGTCAGTGCTTTTAACCACTGAGCCATCTCTCCAGCCTCCTTACTATTTTTTTTTTTTAATGAACAGGAGAAAACTTATAAGTACAAATTTTAAGGACAGTAAAATTTAACCTGAAGAATTTAATATCTTGATATCTTTGTTTCTTTTCCACAAAATTGATGAGTAGGGAAAAAAAATCAAGTTGTTTTAGAAAACCAATACATAAAGGACAGAAATTTGTCCTTTAAAAAAAGTGATGTTTTCATTCTTTGGTAATGTCTTAGTCATTGTTATATTTTTGTGAAGAGACACCATGACCACGACAACTCCTGTAAAAAAGCATTAATTGGTGCTGGCTTACAGTTTCAGAGGGATAGTCTGTTATTACCATTTGGGGAATCGTGGTAGTAGGCATGGCAGGCATGGTGCTGGTGAAGTAGCCTAGAGCTCTGTCCTGATCCCCAGGCACCAGGCAGGGGGAGATAGGGCCTGACTTGGGTTTTTTAACCTCTAAGCTCACCCTGGTGTCAAATTTCCAACAGGGCCACACCTCCTAATCTTTCTAATCTTTTAAAGGATCCCTGGTGACTAATGGTTCATGTGTGTGAACCTATAGGGCTATTCTTACTCAAACCCCCACAGGGAATGTCATACAGTGTATTCGATTTTCTCCTTTCTTTCCCCATGGCCTTCTTTCTTGGGTTGGGCAGTCTGCACTGTTCATAAGTTTTCATTTATAACTGCCAAGAGCTTGAAGTAAGCCAAGGAGGTTTGAGGTCTTAGTCATTGTACCTTCAGTATGGAAATACAAAAGAAGCCAAGTTATATGTTAATTGGCAGAGGCAAGCAATCAGAATACCTTGTGTGGTACAGATCCTTGACTCTTTCTCTGAGAAGACAGGAAACTTATAAGAATGTGTGATATATATTCTGGGTCAATTTTACACATTTTGAGATTTTGAGAAGTTTTTTTTTTTTTTTTTTTTTTAAAGATTTATTTATTTATTGTGTATACAGCATGTGTGACCAGAAGAGGGCACCAGACCTTATTACAGATGGTTGTGAGCCACCATGTGGTTGCTGGGAATTGAACTCAGGACCTCTGGAAGAGCAGTCAGTGCTCAGGACCTCTGGAAGAGCAGTCAGTGCTCTTAACCTCTAAGCCATTTCTCCAACCCCCTTGAGAAGTTTTTATTTTAAGTTTTTGAGACAGAGTCTCTGGCTGGCCTGGAACTTGCTATGTAGACCTGGCTGGCCTTGAACTCAAAAGAGATCTGCCTCCCTCTGTTGCTGTCTCCAAAGTGCTGGGACTAAAGGCATGCACCACTACACCTGGATTCATTTTTGGAAGATTTTAAATATAAAGGAATTTGATCATTATGCTTGGTATATTTGCTCATTTGAGTTGTAGCATGATGAATGGTTTGACTTGGAAGTTAAAAGCCTGTTGTGTATATTCTTGGTTGGATTTTAATTAGTGTTGCAAACTTTATAAATGTACACATCATTTATCAGAATGCAAAGGAAGATGAAAAGGACTAGAAAGACATTTTATAATAAAAATATAAATCTGTGCAGTTGAAAAATAGAGTAGGCGCTGCTCTGAAGGTATAAGAAAGCTGGATTTTAAATGCTGCAATTTTCCTTATGCTAATGTAAACAAGATATGATCTCTTGTCATTAAGGAATTTATGTAATGATGTGATTGAATCATTTTCTTAGGCTTCTTAAGAGAAGCAAAACTGATAAAATGTGTGTGAGTGAGTGAGTGTGTGTGTGTGTATGTGTATGTGTATGTATATGTATACATGAACACATATGAGAAAATTTACTAGAATTGGCTCATACTATTTTGGAGGTTGAAGAAGTCCCATGATAGAAGCTGGTGGTTTAACTCTCTGTCCAAATCCAGAGGCCCGAGAACACAGATGAGTGTTGCTAGTGCAAATCTTTGTAAACAGAGCCTGAAGAACCTGGAGTTCTGATGTTCATAGGCAGGAGAGGGAGGTTACCCTATTTCTAGAAAGGAAGGAGGAGCTCACCTCTCTCTGCCTTTGCATGGTGCTTGCCCATATGGACACTAATATTCCTACTACTACTCTGGATTCACAGTCTTCTCTGAAAACTTCTTTGAAGATAAAACCAAAAATAACGTTTTACCATTTGAGTTGACCCAAAAATATCACAGTCAGGATATAGTTGAGTATTTTAGTGGAGGAACAAAATATTTGGGTGGTAAAGGTGTTTGCTGATGTTGATCATTGGTGAGTCAATACAGATTATTGGCGTCATTGTCTGCAAGATGAATTCTGTGTTTTAGGTGGGAACAGTTTCTCACGTAGAAAATGTTTCTGTGTGCTTGTTTGACTTCATTTATAACAATAAAAAATTTAATTGAATAATAATCAAAACTTCAGTTTTGTGAAGTTTATCTATGGCATTTCTTTTAATGACACATTTTCTTAACAGTTTTTTAACCAGGTTCTGATGCTTGGGAAAACGTCTATCAGTGATTTGTCTGAGCATGTCTTTGATTTGATTTTGGAACTCTACAACATTGACAGCCACTTGCTGCTCTCTGTCCTACCCCAGCTTGAGTTTAAATTAAAGGTAACTATTGTAAGAATACAACTGCCAACAAGTTCAACAAAGAGCATTGCTGTTGCCTTTTAATTCTTATAATCGGCTTACTGAATACAACAGGAGAAAGAATGTTGTTATTGTTCGTTCATGGTTTGTCTGTCTCTGGATCTCTAGTGTGTGGCATGATGTCTGCCAGTTTAATAACTCCCACTTAAAAAATGAACAGCAGTGTGACATCATCCTCCACATATTTTCTAGGATGAATCTGGGCTTAGGTTAACTTTTGAGGCAAGCTGAAGCTTCTATTTTCAAAGCACAGCTTGTAGCACTCTCCTTGACCTCTTGATTGGGCATTAAAAGTAGCTTAGAACTCATTATCTGTATGGCCTGTTTTTGCTTTCTTGTGTTACATAGCTACCTGTGCTTTAAGTTTTCTTTCTGTAGTAAAAAATCTGAAATTTTTTAGCATGTTTCTATTACCCTGACATTAAATGATGCTATAAATTGAGTTTTATTTGAAGAAATGGGGAGTATGGTTTCTCTCCCAACTCATTACAAGATTAAATACAGCTAGTTATAATTTCTATCTAGTTTTTGATGGATCCTAGTACATAACCCAGAAAAGTAGATTTTCATGTAGCATTTTCTTATTTCTAAAAATTTTGATCTATTCCTTTCAAAACCAAAATAAAACCAGCAGTTTATATTGGTATTATATGGTCACTAAATAACCAGTAACTTGTTCTTGTTTTAGTCTAGAGTATATTTTTGGTGTATTTCTTAAGCCCTTTGATTAAATGTGATTAGTAATTTTGATTAGGCCAGACCACCAACGTTTCTAATTACTTAGTAGTTAATGTGGTTTTCTCTAGAAAATCCTAGTTGCATTTTCCTGTACACTATGAGGAATATAAAAATAAGTCAACTCTTATCCCTGCTTTCAGCCAGCTTACCATGTAGTACGGGAGGGAGGGGACAGTGAGCGCTGTTAAACAGAGACCAGATGCTGGAGATGAGAGGAGGTGCAGACAGCAGTCCAAGAGAAGTCAGGCTGGGCACATTTGGAGGGCAGAGTGTAAGTCTCGCAGGGCTCTGCTACACCTCCATTTGTGGAGCAGATAAACATGGACCAAGGAGACACGGGCTTATGTTGGGGGCTCTTGAAGGCTAGCCCAAGGCACTGTCGTAAAATGTAAGAAATCCTTATATAGCGCCATCCATAGCACCTTGCATTTGCTCCTGTTTGATAGGCCTGATTGTTGCACTCTATTTGGAAGTCTAGCATTGGAGTTGGTCATTTGTTGGTAACAAACTCAACAATAAAACTGTGTCTTCACCTGGAGGATGCCTGTCATACAGTGGATAAAGCAGAAGTGAGCTTGCGGCATGCTCAGCGCTTCATCACACTGTCGAATTTCCTTTTGGAAGCTGATGTTTGTACAGTGGCTGCTCTTAACAGCCATCTCTTTTCAAGAGTCCTTAGTAGGTCTCTAAATTGACTCTGACTAGAAAAGAACCTGAATTGTAGCAGAGGCTTTTTTAGTATTTAGTAGGAATCTTGAGACACGTTTTCCCATCAAAGTACTGCTTTAATGTGACTTGAGGTGATTAAAGCATTTATTGTAACATCCCATTTTGTGAAACATTTTCTGAGTATTGTTACACACTTCACCATCTGGGTTCATAGAAGGTTGTTTATAAATTAGAGAGGCCTGGAAATCCTAGGAATAGGTCATGTTTTCAGTGTTTACTTTGAAGTTTAAACAACTTGTGCTTTGTTTTAGAGCAATGATAATGAAGAACGCCTCCAGGTTGTTAAACTACTAGCAAAAATGTTTGGGGCAAAGGATTCAGAACTGGCTTCTCAAAATAAACCACTCTGGCAGTGCTACTTGGGCAGGTATATGATTTTGGTTTTTTTGTTTGTAAGAAATACATGTTTGTATCTATTTCTATTTTTTAAAAATTCTGCACACATTTAAGCTATGTTCTTAAGTCATAATAAAGGGTTTTTGGGTTGGGAATATAACTCAGTTGGTACAGTGCTTACCTAATGTGTCCAAGGCCCTAGGTAGGGGTTCCTAGCACCCCATAAACCAGTAAGTAAGGCAGAAGGATTAGAAGCTGAAGGCCAGTCTTTGCACCAGCCTGGACTACATGAAACATATAGTTTAAAAAATAAAGAAAGAAAGGATTTTTTATTTTGTAGTTTTCAGTGTTGATTATAACTGTCGTGTTTAAAATTTTCTTTTATCTTTTCATTATATTTTTGTCTTTGGTGATTTTTTTTTTCTTTTGTTTTTGGAAAGATGGTACATTTTAAAAGCTAACTCATGGTTTTTGTTACAACCATAAAATAATAATAGAAGCAACTGAAAGTGCAGCTTGCAGTGATGCAGTCCTTCCCCCAAAGCCTTATCTAACTGGATTGTTTGGCTGTATTGGATAGGTAAGGATACTGATGAAATTAACAACAGATGACGTAGCTGAACGTGGTGGTGTCCATCTTTCTAGCACTCCAAGCAGAGGCAGACAGACCTCTTGAGAGTGTTTGGACCAGCCTGGTGCACCCAGCCTCCCTTCTTCCTTCCTTTCCCTTGGTCCAGCTTCCTTCCTTCCTCCAGAGTGTTTGCTTCTCCTGCCTTAGCTTCTCCAGTGCTCGGGCTCCATCCTTTAAGTATGTTCTATCAAATACAGCTCGCTCCTTCCTTCCTTCCTTCCTTCCTTCCTTCCTTCCTTCCTTCCTTCCTTCCTTCCTTCCTTCCTTCCTTCCTTCCT
>CABHPQ010166859.1:0-15707 GCA_902168405.1 Peromyscus aztecus
CCCAACAGTCCAATTAAGAAATGGGCTATAGAACTAAACAGAGAATTCTCAGCAGAGGAAACACAAATGGCTGAAAGACATTTAAGGAATTGCTCAACATCCCTAATCATTAGGGAAATGCAAATCAAAACAACTCTGAGATACCACCTTACTCCAGTCAGAACTGCTAAGATCAAAAACACTTAGGACACCTTGTGCTGGAGAGGATGTGGAGCTAGGGGAACTCTCCTCCACTGCTGGTGGGAATGCAAGCTTGTACAGCCACTTTGGAAATCAATATATCACTTTCTTAGAAAACTGACAATCAATCTCCCCCAAGATCCAGCTATCCCACTCTTGGGCATATACCCAAGGAATGCTCAATCATACCACAAGGGCACTTGCTCAGCTATGTTCATATCAGCATTATTTGTAATAGCCAGAACCTGGAAACTACCTAGATGCCCTTCAACCGAAGAATAAATGAATAAACTGTGGTACAACTACACAATGGAATACTACTCAGCAGAGAAAAACAATGACATCATGAGGTTTGCAGGCAAATGGATGGTTCTAGAAAAAATCCTCCTGAGTGAGGTAACCCAGACTCAGAAAGACAAACATGGTATGTACCCACTCATAGGAGAATACTAGTTGTAGAACAAGGATGACTGGATGGCTACTCACAACACCAGGGAGGCTACCTGGAAAACAGGACCCCAAGAAAGACACGGGGATTGCCCAATGATGGAGAAATGGATGGGATCTACATGAACAGTCTAGACGTGAGTGGGGGTAATGAGGGGCGAGGGGCGAGGGAAAAAGAACTTGGGGGAGCGGGAGATCCCAACTGGATCAAGAACAGAGAGGGAACACAAGGAATGTTCATGGTAAATGAGGACCACATGAGAATAGGAAGAAGCAAAGTGCTAGAGAGACCCACAGAAATCCACAAAGATACCCCCACTATAGACTGCTGGCAATAGTCGAGAAATAGCCCGAACTGACCTACCCTGGTGATAGGATGGCCAAACACCCTAATTGTCGTGCTAGAAACCCCATCCAGTGACTGAGGGAACTGGATGCAGATATCCATGGTCAGGCCCCGGGTGGAGCTCCGGGAGTCCAATTGGTGAGAAGGAGGGCGGTTTAAGTGAGCAAGAGTTGTTGTGACCAGGGATGGATGGAATACAGGGCCGAGTGACCAAACAAATGGAAACACATGAACTGTGAAACAATGGCTGAGGGGCCCCCAACTGGATCAGGCCCTCGGAATGGGTGAGACAGTTGATTGGCTTGATCTGTCTGGGAGGCATCCAGGCAGTTGGACCGGGTCCTGTGCTCAGTGCATGAATTGGCTGTATCTGAAACCTGGGGCTTAGCAGAGACGCTTGGCTCAGCCTGGGAGGTGGGGACTAGACCTGCCTGGACTGAGTCCACCAGGTTGATCTCAATCCTCGGGGGAGTCTTTGCCCTGGAGGAGATGTAAATGAGAGGTGGGCCTGGGGAGGGGGGAAAAAGGGGGAATCAATGGCTGATATGTAAAGTTGAATTATATTGTAAAATAAAATAAAATAAATTTTAAAAAAGTCAAAAAATAAAGAAAATCAAATTATGTAATTCAAAGTTGTGTCTTCCCAGCTTAAGATCCAGATAAAAAATGTCTCTTTTCCCAGGTTAAAAGATGTCAATTAAAGGCATGATTTCATTTTCCTTCTTTTTTGGGGGGGATATTTTAGAGACATGATTTAGTGTTGTAGCCCTGGCTGTACTGGCACTTGCTCTGTAGAAGAGGCTGGACTAGAACACAAAGATCCCTCTGCCTCTGCCTCTCAAGTACTCAGATTAAAGGAATGTACCACCATCACCTGATATAAGGCATATCTCCCTATCTCAAAGATCTGGGTAACTAATGGATCTTCCTACTTCAAGTTAAGTGAAAATATCTCTCAAATGTGCCCTCCACTTTTTGGGTTTTGATAAATTCCAGATATACTCAAGTTTATATCCATGAAGAGCCCTCACAGCCTCCTTTGACTATAAATAACTTTGTTGGGTACAGTAACTGGGTTTGACAGTTATATTTCTAACTGCTTGGATTGCATCACTGTTACTCTCCCCTTTTAGGAGAGTTCATGAAGGAATTTGCTGTTATCAAAAAGGGGCCTTTCTATGAAATTAGTTTCTGTCTTTGCAGCCTTCATTTTGTTTTCTTTATATGTATAAATCAAGGTTCTTTTCTGATATTAAGTGTCCTGTCTCAAGATGCCCACATGTCTCATTATATTTTGGAAAATTATTATTATATTTTACTGGCTATACTGTTGATGCCATGGTGAGTTCTTCTTCTTCTCTTCTGCCCATTTTTTATAATTTGATTGTTTAATGGTGTCCCCCTAGCCCCATATATATTTAACTTGTCCTTATTTTTAGCTTTGTCACAGTTTCACTTTTCTAATTCTTGTGCCTGGTCTTCAAGGCTGCCAACTTGTTTTCAACTTTAAATATTCCTTTAGAGAAAAGTTTTACTGAGATATTTTGGATTTATTTTATTTCATTTACATTTTTTTAGTTTGACTTTTTCATAATTTTGTACATTTAGAAATGCATCTCTCACATTTTCTCTCAGTTCCTTATTGCATGCAAGGTTTTGTGATCTCATTGCATTGTCCTAAAGGTGATTTGTGTCCTCTTTGGTATTCTAGAACACTGGTATAATCATTCTTCAATTTCTCTTTTCATCTCATATGTCCTTCACCCTGATAACAACTCTCCTTGTCATTCTGAAAAATAATAATTTTTGTAGATTTTATACTATCTGGTCTACCTGAGATATAACTTTGGATTAAGCTTGAAGGCTTTTCTGGAGTTAGCCCCTTTAAATTACATGCTACTTTATTTTCACAAAGTTTGAGTTGGATATCTTAAAACTACCCAGATCATAATTCATTCCTACAATATAACCTTAGATTCATAGTAGTATACATCATTTACAAATTTCCAAAGCCATTTCTTTTACTACTAATAATACCTCCTCCCCACACAGATAAGGAAAATAGGCATACCCTTGTTTGTTTGAGAGAACTATGAAAGAACTAATGGGACCAAGATGTGTTCCTCTACTGACTAAATTTTTTACAGGACATACTTCAAGGTTGGAGAATTGGCTCGGCTTTCTATAACAATTACTGCTCATATACAGGGTTCAAGTTTGACTTTCATCATCCACTGTGAGGCACTAAGCTGTCTCTACATTTCAGAGATCCAAGTCATTGTTTTGGCATCTATATGCACTACACATACCAGGGATGCACAGACATATATGCATACAAGACACCCATACACATTTAAAAGCAAAAAGAGAGAAAGAAAGAAAGAAAGAAAGAAAGAAAGAAAGAAAGAAAGAAAGAAAGGAAGGAAGGAAGGAAGGAAGGAAGGAAGGAAGGAAGGAAGGAAGGAAGAAAGAAAGAAAGAAAGAAAGAAAGAAAGAAAGAAAGAAAGAAAGAAAGAAAGAGAGAGAGAGAGAGAGAAAGAAAGAAAGGAAGAAATAAAGGAAGAAAGAAAGAAAGAATTGATAATTCATAGGGTATCTAAATAAGTCCTGAAAACAATATCTTAATGTTGGGTTAGAGATGTTGGCAATTTAGGACCTGTTGGTACAAAGGCTTAAGGCAAATTGCATAACAGTAATTAATGGTTTGCATGTGTTTACTTTATTCCTCCTTACATTTACCTTCAGTCTTTCAGCACCTATGTCAAAAATTCAGCAGTAAAAAGGACAATCACTGTGTAGTAATCAGAATGGTATCAAAAGGATATTGCTCACTTTACTGGAAATAATATAGTACAGTGGTAACTATTAATTTTCTTTTTGTATTAAAAACAAGAAACATGTTCTGGAATTATAAAAAAAATCACTGTATGCATGGTATGCATGTCTGAGAACCTTGAAGAATTAACAAAATATCACATCAAGAACTGAAAAGAAGAAACATAAACTAGGAGGCTAGAAAATGCTTCTTAATGGAGACAGTCTATTTCATTTCACCAGTTAAAAGGCAGCACAAATGGACCTACTTGACAGTATTACTGCTGTGTGACAGAAATGATTACAGTTAGGTTAGACCCACCTGTCTACTTCCTGTGGACCACTCTCTCACATCATCATATAAATGGAGCTGATGACCATTTGGAGAATATAGACTAAACTCTCCTATCTTCACCTTAATTCTAAATCTAATTTCAAAATTCCAAATCTGGAAAATGTCATACTCAGTCTGCAAGTTTTCTCTGTGGTTCATATTCACTTTTTCTCCAATAGGATTGGTGAAGTGAGTCTTCTTTAGAAAGGAGTACAGCTGAAAGAGAGGCAGCATTCTATAGTGTATGTGTACTTTTTGATGTCAGAAAACATACAGTGATTTCTTCTTAAAAGTAATGTTAATGAAGGTGTCCAGGGGAGAAGTACAATAAAAGTAAGTGGATAAATAAAAGTATCATAACATTCCTAGAATTAAAGTTCTTTCAGAGGAAACTACCAAACAGAAACACAGACATATATGCAGACACAAAACATTGGTAAGAAAAAAGCACATATACAGAGTGAGAGAGAGAGACACACACACACAGAGATTCACATCCATACAGACAAACATACATAATACAAATACATACAATATGCACACACATACATATATCAGACACACACATCAAAATACAATCAGAAACAGACAGCCATACTAACCCAAACAGACACACAGAAACAGAAACCTGAATAACACAGAGGCTCACACATAAACGCACACATTTATAGACAAATACACACCAGGAAATGTACACATATTGAAACCCCTACACAGAAAAACATTGACATATACAAATTTATGCTCACAATCAAAGACAGGTTGACAGACACACACACAGACAGACTCACAGAAACACAGATATTCATATGTGCAAGCACATACACAAAACACACAGTACTGACATGTAGACACATATACTGAAAAACACACAGGAAGATATACACAGAAAGGAACATACATATACAAGGACATTGACAGAAGACAAATGTAAGCTCAGTTCCACAGATAGATATGTAGATAGACAGAAACACAATATACACAGCAACCCAGATAACCAAAGATACACAGAAAATAAGAACATGCTCCCATACACAGTGAGAACCAATCATTCACACACATGGATACATGTTCTGAAATAAATAACACCACCACTGTTGCCTGTGTAATTACTCACAAAGTGCCAAAGGAGATTCTTCGAGCCTACAGTAGTGTACAATCAGTTGAGAACACTTCTGAAAACCATCTCAATACACTGATTACCATATATTGACAATTGATAAACAAAGGTTCATCTTCTCATCATAGAGAGGATTAATGAGGGAGGACCATTATGTTTCCAGTATTAGAAGAGGTGAAATGATATTCAGGTGATCTGTAACATATTCACTGATATTCCTTGATAATTTGTGTCCTCCACTCCATTGCTTTTGCATTAAGATTAAGATATCAGACTCTGGCTTTAAGTCTACATAAGGAAAATTTTTCAGAAATATTTCTATTTGATTAATATTTGCTAATCCAGTAAATTGGGGCATCTGACAGACTCTTAAAGGCTATGGTATTGATAACACATAATTTCATCTAATAGAAGAAACACTACCTTCAAGCAGTTACCATAGAGTTCATTCCCAATATCCACATGTTGAAGAAGCATCTCATGGATAGCATGGGCCACAGTATACACAGCATTATATAAGTCATAACTTTCATCACTAAAGGCCATGTCAAAAGTCTGTCCCATTAGCCATTGTAATGAGTCATTGGTTGAACAATTCTTCAGAGTCTTACACTTGAAATCTGAGACCTCACAGTTAAAGTTCATCCATCCCAGCCTTGCAAGGTATTCATCTGTGTATTTGAGAGGGTTCAATGTCTGGACAAATGTTTTAAAACCAGAAATCTCAGAATGGTGGTGTGCAAAAGCGAGTGTCCCATGGGATGAGCCAATTGTGGAGTCTCTCTTACTTGTAGTGACATCCCACTGTGAGGTAGTCATCCATATTCTCTGTACACCTAGGGATTCCCACATTCTAAAGCTCACAGCTAGAGTACTGTCTGTGTCACCATAAATGATAACTACATTTGCAGATGATGTTATGATATGGTTATAATACACTCCAGCTCTTGACATGTATAAATGCATATTGACTGGGATTATGCTCACAAAGGCAAAGCAGACCGCATTTCTTTCCATCTCTGTTTTCAAATAAGAGAGAAATTGGGTACCCTGATCACTGTCAGAGATGGCCAGTCCAATCCAGTTCCAGTTGAAGTGAAGCATCAAAGAGACCATTGCCAGGGTTAGAGCTGTGTCCTTGGGAGCCATCTGATATAGATAGGGAAAATTTTCATGATCACTCAGGATGGTGTGGAAAGGTCCATAGGTAATTTGAAGGATCTAGGACACAGGGATCAGCATGAGGTAATAGGCACTTCTAAGAACTTGGAAACACATTTCAGCAAAGAATTCTATTAAAAAAAAGCCTCCTACCTATTATTTTTTTCCTCATCTCAACTTCAAAAAAGGAAAGGAATGTGATTCAAGTCTCTGAATAGTATCTTGAACCACACTGTTTCACATAATTCCACACCCTCTTCTTAGCATCTTGGTATTGTACCAACAGAGTCACAATTTCTTGCAAACCCACACCACAAAAATCTCACCTGTTGAGATCTGTAGGGGTCCAGCAATGTCCCAATCATTGCAGATGTTTCCCAGTTTGGTCCTGTCAGCACCATTAAACACACACTCTCTTCATTACACTCATAATTAGGGGGGGGTATATTGATTTTCTTCAGATAAAGGCATGAGACTGTATAATTTTGACACAGTCTTACAACCACCTTTGGGCCACTTAAATACTAATGACATATTTGGCAAAAGATCAGGGTTCCTATTGACTTCATCCATGGAAAAAGTTAAGGCCAATGGAAACTGGTTGTTTTCAGTTGATGTTCTGTAAGAAGGTATAATATTTATTATGGACAAAGATATAAAGATAATTAATCCTTTGAGGTAAACAGAAGGAGCATCCTGAACTGGATGGTATTCCCAACCAGCCCCAAATACTGAAATAAATGTCCTGTGCTGTGAAGGTGGAATGGCATAATAATCTGGATGTGGTGATATTTTATTGTGCTGAAATGTGGTAATATTTTATTTGTATGTTAATAAATAAAGTTTGTCTGCAGATCAGAGGAAATAGCAAGCCATTTTAAGTAAACGCAAAAGTCAGGCAGTGATAGCACATTCCTTAATCTGATTACTTGGCAGGCAGGGTCTCTGTGTGTTCAAGGACATACTAAGGAGCAGAGCCAGGCATGGTGACACATACGTTTAATCCCACCATAGAGACCTGGAGGTCTGAGCAGACAGGCAGTGACAAGGAAGTGAGGTAGCTAGGATAAGAGTCAATGAGAGGGCAGAACAGCAAGGGAATAAAGGCACAGGTAAATAGGAAGTAGCATTCACTATGGAAACTGTGGTTTGGTGAGTTATGGTTAGCTGGACTCAGTAGGAGTTGCAAAAGGATGGAGCTGAAAGAGGCTGGACAGCTTTTGGGGTTACAGAGCCCCTGGCTCAGGCCTGGTTTAGCTCTGGCCAGAGCACTGGTTTATACCATCTTTACCCTTTTTTTCTCCTGATGATTAATAGTCCCCATGCCCCCTTTGGATTCTCATCTTGGACTGCCACCATGCTAGGTAGCTGCTTTGAAATTCCCTTGGACTTCTACTGTTCTATAAAGACTTGGTAAGTCATTAAGATATCTTAAAGGGAGAAACTAGTTAAAAGAGAATTTTATCCTCACTGGACTGCTACTCACAACACCAGGGAGGCTACCTGGAAAACAGGACCCCAAGAAAGACACGGTGATCACCCAAAGATGGAGAAATGGATGAGATCTACATGAACGGTCTAGGCATGACTGGGAGTAATGAGGCGCGAGGGGTGAGGGAAAAAGAACTTAGGGGAGCGGGAGATCCCAACTGGATCAAGAACAAAGAGGGAACACAAGGAATGTTCATGGTAAATGAGGACCACATGAGAATAGGAAGAAGCAAAGTGCTAGAGAGGCCCACAGAAATCCACAAAGATGTCCCCACTATAGACTGCTGGCAATAGTCGAGAAATAGCCCGAACTGACCTACCCTGGTGATAGGATGGCCAAACACCCTAATTGTCGTGCTAGAAACCCCATCCAGTGACTGAGGTAACTGGATGCAGATATCCATGGTCAGGCCCCGGGTGGAGCTCCGGGAGTCCAATTGGCGAGAAGGAGGGGCGTTTAAGTGAGCAAGAGTTGTTGTGACCAGGGATGGATGGAATACAGGGCCGAGTGACCAAATGAATGGAAACACATGAACTGTGAACCAATGGCTGAGGGGCCCCCAACTGGATCAGGCCCTCTGAATGGGTGAGACAGTTGATTTGCTTGATCTGTCTGGGAGGCATCCAGGCACTTGGACCAGGTCCTGTGCTTAGTGCATGAATTGGCTATATTTGAAACCTGGGGCTTAGCAGAGATGCTTGGCTCAGCCTGGGAAGAGGGGACTAGACCTGCCTGGACTGAGTCCACCAGGTTGATCTCAATCCTCGGGGGAGTCTTTGCCCTGGAGGAGAAATGGAAATGGGGGATGGGCCGAGGAGGAGGGGGGCGGGGTGGGAGGGGGAAGAACGGGGGAATCTATGGCTGATATGTAAAGTTGAATTATATTGTAAAATAAAATAAAATAAATTCAAAAAAAATGAGAAACATTTTTTACAATGGAAGGAAATCAGTCTTCTTTTGATAACACATCAGGCAGTCTGAAAATGGAACAATTAAATGAGAAGACAATTATTGTTGATGAGATATATGTAACATCAATTATGAATATTATTTGTTTAATCATCCTTATTGTACTATTAAAAGTTTGGTCAATTTAAATGCCAAGATAAAAGCCTTGGAAAAACCTGTTAAATGAATCATAGAGAAATTCAGACTGAGACAGAAAAATTCAAAGGTGAAACTAACTCATATTTGACTTTAGAAAAAACCTGTTAAAATGACTTATAGAGAAATTCAGACCCAGACAGAAGAATTGAAAGGTGAAATTATTTCGGGATTGACTTATTGGTTACAGAGAGACAGCCTGTTTTCAAACAACCAAACTTAATGTATCTGGTAACCTTAAAGGAATTACATGCCCAAGGGCATGTACAAGCTAATTGGACTCCAATGGAAATGTTTGATTTAAGGAGATTTAAAGAAGCCATAGTCTCATATGGTATGCATTCTCCACTCGTAAAGCAAATGTTAAACTCATGGCCAACTTGTAATAGGATTACTCCTCGGGATTGTAAAGTATTGGTAACAGCTGTCCTCATGTCTGGAGCAAAATTAGAGTGGAGAACATGGTTAAAGGAGGAGGCTAAAACAATAGAAAACAATGTAGAACTAGAAGTGTGGAAATTTCCCAGGATCATCTGCTTGGATAAGGTGAATATGCTGATATACAAAGACACTGTTTATATGATAACTAAACCTTAATTCTATGTTGCATGGCAGCAATGAATGCATGGGACAGAATTGAGGAAGCAGGAAAAAAATGAATCATGCGCAAAAGTTATACAGGATCCTAGAAAACCTTCAAAGATTTTTTTTACAAAGTCTGTCCTCAGCAGTAAATAGAACGATACCAAATTCAGAAGTTAGACAGATAATAATTGAATGTTTGGCTTTTGAGAAAGCAAATGAAGAGTGCAAAAGAATAATCAGGCCATTAAAGGCAAGATCAACACGCTTGGAGGGTTGGATCAGAGACACAATTAATATTGAAACTCATGACCCTGATGAGATATAGATAGGAGAAGTAATTTCAAAAGACTTGAGGAAAAATAATGTCAGATGTTTTGGTTGTGGTAAACAAAATCATGTGAAAAGGGAGTTCCTAGAAAGAATGTTTAGTCAAGGAACAATGGCAACAGAATGTCCCTCCCTTACAGATTATGCAGAAGGTGTGGTAAGGGAAAAACATTGGACCAACAAATGTAGATCAACAAGGAACAAACATGGTAATACTTTGCCCCTGCCTTCAGGAAATTCCTCATGCAGGCCCCCACAGCAAATTCAGTTCACACCTTTCTGCCATCATAGAAGAAACCCCTATTCAGAGCAATTAAATAATCAAATGCTTATTGGAATATACCAGAATGCTTGGTGGGATAGATTAGCTATAGCAGAGAGAATAGAAATTTCAGGAGAAACCATGAAGTGAATTTTGACAAACTTCTATAACTGAACAAAGACCAAAATTAAAAATATGAATAAATGATGTTTTCTTGGAAGTATTAGTACACACGGGTGAGAATGTGACAATAATTGCACCAGAATTTTGGCATCCAAATTGGTCTCTGCAGGAGGTAAATGTTCAGCTGTTAGGGAATGGAACATTATCTCAGGTGAAACAGAGTGCAAGATGGCTCAAATGTTTAGGACCAGCAGGACAGAGAGGAAAATGATAGCCACATGTGGCTAATATAGCTATAAACTTATGGGCTGTGATCTATTACAATAATGGAACACTCAGATTAATATTCCTCTAACCTCAGAAACAAATCACAAACTAATACATGTTTCTGAGAGAAATATTAGGAGATATTATTCTAAAGAGCAGTCACTAGCTATCCAGATTGTACAAGAACAGGACGCAACAGCTAATGATCTTCCAAAGACACCAACAGCTCTACCTTTAAAACGGCTAACAGACAGCCTGTATGAGTTCAGCAATGGCCTTTAACAACAGAGAAACTGAAGGCTTTAGAAGACCTGATACAAGAGCAGTTAAATGCTCAGCATACTGAAGAATTATCAGCCCTTGAAATTCTCCTATATTTGTTATTAAAAAGAAATCTGGTAAATGGAGAATGGTAACAGACCTAAGAGCAATTAACAAAGTAATTCAACCAATGGGCTCTCTACAATCTGAAATTCCTTTGCCTGCTCTGTTGCCTAAAGAATGGCCTCTTATAGTTATCGATTTAAAAAAAATGTTGTTTTTAATAACCATACAAGAAAAGGACACAGAATGATTTGCCTTCACTGTGCCTACTTATAATAATTCTCAACCAGTTATAAGATATCAATAGAGGGTTCTCCCACAGCCAATGTTGAATAGCCCAACCCTATGCCAATATTTTGTACAACAGACATAGGAAGTAATATGTAAACAGTTTCCAAAGTCTATAATTTATCATTATATGGATGATATTTTACTAGCTGATTCAAATACTGATAATTTAGAAAGAATGTTTGAAGAAGTAAAGAAAATTTTGCCTTGTTGGGAATTACAAATTGCTCCTGAAAAGATACAAAGATGGGATTCTATTAATAATTTAGGATATAAAATAGGTCTACAAAAATTTAGACCCCAAAATGTGAAAATTAGGAGAGATCGATAGCGAACTCCTAATGAATTTCAAAGATTATTCAGAGACATTTCTCATCTATGAACTATTGCTGTAGTAAAAGATGATGAACTGAGTAATTTGTTCAAAACCTTAGAAGGTGACAAGGACTTAAACAGTCCAAGAGATTTATCAGCTGAAGCTGACAGAGAGTTGGCCTTGGTGGAAAAGAAAGAACAGCAGGGACATGTGGATCTTGTGGATCCAAATCTTGATTGTATTTTGGTTATTTTACCCTCTAAGTATTCTCCTATAGGAATTTTAATGCAAAGGAAAGATATGTTGGAATGGATATTTCTACCAGATAAACAGATTAAAAAATTAAAAACTTATGTGGAAAAGATCTCTGACTTGATTTTACAAGGAAAATTGAGACATCATCAGTTAGCAGGAATAGTCCCAGCAAAAACAGTCATACCTTTAACTAAGGAGGACATTGACAAATTATGGGCAGAAAGTGAGCCTTGATAAAGAGCTTACTGTAGATGTAACCAACCGTCGTATAAATAAGAAACACAGAACCAATGCAAAGAAGAAAGCCAAGAGGTCAGAGCTAAGAGCCAAAACCTTACCCTTCCTCCTCCTGCAGTGGTCCTACCTCTCCGAAGGAGCCAGGCTTTCTGGGTTAAAGTCTTTTTATAGAGTCTCTGTTCTGCCTTCTCATTGGTTGTAAACCCAACCACAGGACTGCCTCATTACGGCCTATCTGTATAGACCTCCAGGTGTTCTATGGTTGGTAATGAGATTAAAGGCATGTGTATCCAATGCTGGCTGTATCCCTGAACACACAGAGACTTACCTAGCTCTGTCTACCAAGTGCTATGATCACAAACTGTACACCACCACTGCCCTGCTTTCCTATGGCTTGCTAATAGCTCTGACCCCCAGGCAACTTTATTTATTATACAAATAACATTTTAATACAAAAGAAAATATCACCATAGCTTACTATAATTTTTGGGAGATATTAAGAGTAAATATCCCAAAAGTGATAGAATTAAATTTATAAAGAGAGATGATAGAATTTGGCTCTCATTGTATGGGAAACACCCATATGGAGCTAGTACATTTTATACAGATGCAAGCAAACAGGGAAAGGCAGGATACAAATCAGAAAATTTAAGTGAAGTGTTTCAATGTCCTTATAATTCTGTACAAAAATCAAAATTGTGTGCTACACTGTTGATATTAATTGATTTTACAGAAACTCTCAACATAGTGACTGACTCTCAGTATGCTGAAAGAGTGGTATTACATATTGAGACTAGAGAATTTATCACTGATGAGTCAGAATTAACTTCACTATTTATTGAGTTACAAGATATAATCAGGAATAGGAAGCATCCCTAATATATAACTCAAATCCAATTCCATATGGGTCTGCCAGCCTCTCTAGCACAAGGTAATGTCAAGATTGATAAATTATTGATAGGAAATGTGCTGGAAGCCTCAGAATTTTGAAAAAAAAAAGTATCATGTCAATAGTAAAGGTTTAAAAAAAGATTTTTTCCAAAACCTGGCAACAAGCCAAGGAAATTGTAAGGAAATGTCCTACTTGTTCTTTTTACAATCCGACTCTGCCACCAGCAAAATATATCCCACAAAGGGTACTCAGAGGAATGAAATCTGGCCAATGAATGTGTTTCACTTTGCAGAATTTGGAAAACTGAAATAGGTACACCACACTATTGATATTTATTCGGGATTCAATGGGCAACTGCTCTGATTTCTGAAAAGACCAATTTGATAATCAAGCATTTGCTAGTAGTTATGGCCAGCATGGGTATACCTGCAGAAATTAAAACTGACAATGCTCCAGCATATGTCTCTGTTAAAATGAAACAGTATTTTGCTTATTACAATATAAAGCATATTACAGGTATACCACATAATCCTACAGGCCAAGTAGTTATAGAAAGATCAAACCAAACTCTAAAGGATGTGCTAAATAAATAGAAAGGGGTAACAAAAAATTACATTACATAATGCCCTGTTAACTTTGAATTTTCTCAGTGCTAATGAGAAAGGAACAACAGCAGCAGAGAGACATTGAATAATAGAAAAAAACTACAGAATTAAATCAGCCTATATATTTTAATAATGTGCTGACCTCAGAATGGAAACTAGGATATGTGTTATGTTGGGGACGAAGTTTTGCTTCTGTTTCTACAGGAGAAGATAAGCTGTGGGTACCATCAAAATTGGTAAAGGTTTGATTTTAACAAGAGAGACCTTTTAATTAGAAGAGGTGATAGTTCATCAACCAGCATGACCATCCAATTTAAACTAACTTATACCACTAACAAATGCTTTTCATTTAATCAGATATAACTTGCCAAAAGGGAACCTCCCAAAAGTTAGGCTTGGGGAAGGCTTTATGTTTTTGTCTTTCAGGAGAATGAAGGCTAAGGAATCTGAAGAACACTAGACAAATGAGACATCTGAAGATCTGAAGAAAAAGGACAAATCATCTAGCAAAAAAATGTCCTGAGAGAAAGAGTAAATTGGTCTATTGGTATATCACATATACAATTTCATGAGTCTTCCTAAATGTTTGTTTCTACTCTTCTCTACAGACACTTAACACAAATGGTCTTTTTGTATTGCCAGTTCAATTAAAAATTAAAGCTAGCTTTGGAACTGGATGATGGCTCTCTCCTTCTCTAACCCCATGCATGTTGTGAAAAGGAAAATGGAAAATCTCTGTATTATGTCAGAAGAAAGAGCCATCTTCTAATATGGGACAGAAGAAAACAAAAACATTAAAGGACAATTCTTTTGCAACTAATCTCAATTCTTTGGTTGTATTTTGATTCTTTAAACTTTTCTTAAGGTATGAATTTCATGTCAAAATATATAAGATTTATATATACATACATGTATATGTGTATATATATACATACACACATATATATATACTTAACTATTCTCGTGATATAAATAGTCATATACACTACTAATTAATTCTAGATAAAAGGCTTCATTTAGCTGCCTATAAATGTTTTTGTGTTGAATTCTCTATCAGTTTTCTGCAGGGAATCATGACCAGGCCTAACAGTGAATTAGAAGTCTCCAGAAAGTTGATGGGCCCCAACAAGAATGATTCCATGTGGACAATAATAATACCACTAAGCTGACACACATCACCCAAAGATCAGCTTTGGACTACAAACTGCTCGGGGTGATTTTGAGATGGCTAGCTGAGATGATCCAGCTTCACAGACTACTCGAACAAGTACTTATGATAAGCCCTGCATTATACAGAGACTGGACAACAAGTGATGTAGCTACCTCTCCTGGAACTTGACAATTAACCCAAAAAATTTCTGTTTAGGATCCCCTAAAGATGCCTTCACCTACAAACAGCAGGAAGCAATTTTAAGAATATGACACCCACACTCCAAAGAGGTGAGGGGGCAGGTATTTTTTGGTCTTTCAACGGGTTTTAGTTTTGGGATAGTTGTCATTTTTAGGGGGGTTAGTTACAAGTTGTTGTTCTTAATGGTCAGGTAAAGGGCTAAACAAAGGAGATTAGATTTAAGGTTCTTTTTTGAAAAAAAAAGAGGATATAGATAAGAGGTAGATCTCTAAGGCTTACAGTCCTATATTTGGTTCTGTGTTTTTTATTTAATGAGACCAGTTATAAATTGGTCTAAAAGCTTTAAAAGTTTGTGAGAGTGTGTTGCCTATAAATAATATGATCCATTGGCACCTTCCACATAGAGTAGTATCTATTTCTATTTTTGGAGTTTTTACTCAGAAGATAAGTCAATAGAACAGGTTTTAACCAAACAGCAAACGTGATCATGTCTTCATTTTGGAATTATCAAGCAATATGGAAAATATATGTGATGTGTGAAGCAATGAGTCTATGGTATTTTTTATGAAATTAACTGAATACGCCAAGGCAGTCAAATAATGTCTGATGAGCACACAATAGTCTGGGCAACATTTGGCTCTTGTCCTTACATTTTTTTTTTATAATCAGTGGATAATATAGTTAACATACACCCTCAAATCCATCTTCATCTTGTTCTTTTGTTCTTTCTGGTTTATTTAATGAAGGCATAAATTGTTTTTTAAAGATTTTCAAATAAATTTAAATACCAGAGATATATTTGTTTAAGTTATATGTCAGTATTCATCTGTGTGTATGGACCGGATTAATGCTTACATAGGCCATAAATTGGGAAGGA
>CABHPQ010166860.1:0-42032 GCA_902168405.1 Peromyscus aztecus
GTCCTGGAATCACATAGATTTGCCTCAGTAAACAAAGTGGAGAGCGGTAAAGGAGACATGTGACGTCAACTTTGGGCCCCCACATGTACACATATATACGTGTATTGTTCCTGCTCACACACATGTGACCACATGCATATGAACATATATACATAAGCACAGAGATGTGGTATGACCAATACAGAATTTCTCCTGAAATATTTGACTTGCTGTGGGTGGTGGAAAACTACCATGCTAACTCAGGTTTAGAGCACTCTGAAAAGATAAGGGTCTACATTCTTGAATAGCATCAATGTCATCAAAGTCACTCCACAGACAAAATCAAACACAAAGTAACACTCAGACAAGAGTCCACATTGAGAGAAAACAAAGACATATGCCAAGTCAATGAAATTCACAGTATTTGACTGGATGACGGATGAATGAATGGCACATTGGGTAAGCCTAATGCATCCACATTGTATTTTCTGAAGGTAAGAGTTATAGTTATGAAAGGATGTCTCCTTTGAAATTTTAGATGTCTGCAACTAACTCTCAGAAGGTTGGAGAAAAAAAAATGCATCTATGTGTAGAGGAATGATAAAGTGAAGCTACTAACATTGACAACCATGACTGAATAGTGTTGACTTAAAAAATATGAAAAAAAAAGAGAGCCAGGTGTGATGGTGCACGCCGTTAGTCCCAACACTCTAGAAGCAGAGGAGGAAAAACCTTTGTGAGCTCGAGGCCAGTCTGCTCCACATATTGGATTCCAGGACAGCTAGGACTGCACAGTGAAACTTTGCCTCAAAAAATTAAATTAAAATTAAATTTTAAAAAATTTTAAAAATAAGAAAGAAGAACAATGTCAGAAGATGGGAACAATATGTTTCCCAGTTTAGGGTTGTTGCACTAATCCTAAATAGTCTTATAATAAAAACCTGGAGCCAGATATTGGGGTAAATGCTGAAAGATCAGAGAGACAAAGGAACACGCCACAGCCACCACTTCTTACCTCACCTACTCCACGAATGCTCTGACTGAATGTCTCTGAGTCCTCAGCCGAAAGGCTCTAGTTCCTGTCTCCTCGCGCCTTATATACCTTTCTCTGCCCAGCCATTTCACTTCCTGTCTCAACCTTCCCAGTGGTGGGATTAACGGCATGTGTGCTTCCTAAATACTGGGATTAAAGGTGTGTGCCATCACTGCCTGACTCTATTTCTCTCCTAGACTAGATCAATCTCATATAGTCCAGTGTGGCCTTGAACTCACAGAGATCCAGATGGATCAATGCTTCCCGAGTGCTAGGATTAAAGGTGTGTACCACCACTGCCTGACCTCTATGTTTAACTCTGGCTGGCTCTGTCCTCTGCTCTTCAGGCAAGTTTTATTAGAGTACAACAAAATACCACCACATAGGGTCCTCTGTGCCATGGCTGAGGAAAGGTCTGGCACAATCTACGTTCTCCAACTGTTACTTCAATTGGGTAAATGGCTGTCTAACCATCTCCATGACTCAGAGTTGGCATCTCAAGCTGTGCACTTAGAACTTCCTGAACTTGATGAGAGAGAAGTGTAGGGAGAGGCAGAGACTTGTGTGAGGCTGAAAAGCAAAGCTGAATCCAGATCTCATTTGTAATATGTCTCCTTGTCTCACTTCCCCCAAGGTCTTCCAGCTTGGGCTCTGACCCACAAACAGTCTGGAAGCTTCCCCTAACATCCTTACAACAGAAAGCTGAGCAAGCCAAAATCAGCAAGTGTTCTCTGGTCATTCAAAGAATTAATGTCACAGTGTGAGTCACAACCTCCACAATCTGAAGAGACAGGTGAACACAGAAAACCCAGCCAGGAAGCCCCAGCTGCTAGAGCTGAGAAGGAATGTATAAATACAAATTGTGATGGATGGCTAGAGGTTGAATGTGACTCTCTTGAAGCTGAGACACTCCTGGGTCATGGGTGGGCTACACTATGGGTACACAAGGACATTATCAGCTGAGTATGAGAGACAATTCTAAGTTCCAAGAAGGGGGAAAGCCAGCTGGGCAGTGGTGGTGCACGCCTTTAATCCCAGCACTCAGGAGGCAGAGGCAGGCAGATCTTTGTGAGTTTGAGGTCAGCCTGGTCTACAGAGCGAGAACCAGGAAAGGCGCAAAGCTACACAGAGAAATCCTGTCTCAAAAAAAAAAAAAAAAAAGAAGGGGGAAAGCCATTTTGAGATGCACCTGCTTCCCAACAAAAAAGACTTCAAAGCCCCCATCTTACCTAGGCAGGAGGTACAGAATCATGTAACCTATTGTGGTCCTTTAGCCTCTCTGTCATAACTAAGAGCTGGGAAAGAGGGTGCTAAGAAGCTTTGTAAAGAATTGTGAAATTAACATGTGGTGCCATTTTGAGTAGCATAAATATAAAATGTATGGGTATTCATCCAACAAGATGCATACAAGATGTCGGTAACATAAAGACAAAAATGGCTGTAGGATGATCAAAAATGAGTGAACATTTTTCTGAGCCTTGGAGACTTACTAAGAGGAATAAATGGCCACACAGACATCATGCTAATAGCAGAATCTGCCAGAGGGAACAATTTTCTAGAATCGAACAATACATTGCAAGGACTGAGAAAAACCTGAGTGAGTAGTTTAACCCCTTGACCCAAACGTTCAATATACTTATGGAGTTCAACACTGTTCGGGCTTGTATCAATTTCCAATTGCTGACTGGCCTCCATTCTGGTTATCTTCCTTCAAAGAATGCTAAGATGTATTTGCATCTGCTTTGAAAATCCCCAGCCCACCACTGTCCCCCTGCAGCTCATATGTGCAGTCTAACTGAACCTGCGTTTTCAATTGGCAAATCAACTCTGCACCAGATACATCTCCCTTTGTTTTAATTTAATCTCAATTGTCTCTGTTGACAATCTATACGTAGGAAACTGTGGACCTTTTCATAGGACAAATAGCAGAGTCAGATGATTGGAGAAAGCTCCATATTCTGAAGTCCTCAGTTCTTTCCAACCTGTTCTAAAAATGCAGCACACTGCCAATCAAAATCACAGCAGGCTACTGTGCTGGTATTGGTGAGTAGATTCCAAGGTTTCTATAGAAATGCAAAAGGCCCAGGAAAGCCAAAAGTATATGCACTGAAGGAGACCAAGGTCAGAAGACTAAGTGTATGACTTCAAGATTTACAGTGAACCTACAGCAATCAAGACAGCATGGTATTGGCGAAGAAAAGATACATAAATCATTAGCCTGCTATAGCAAGCCCAGAAATGGACCCATGCACATGTAGTCAATTGGTCTTTGATGAATGGCTTGAAGGCAATTCAGTGGAGAAATATAAACTTTCCAAGGAATGAAGCTGGAAAAGTTACACCTCAAAATGAAAAAAGAAACCAATACAAACTCCAAAGCATGTAAACATGAGTTTAGACCATTCATAAAGTTAATCAATGCAGTATAGTATCTGAATGTAAGACACAAAACTGAACAGCTTCTAGGAGAAAGCAGAAGAGGAAATCTAGGTGACTGCCCTAACTTTGTTCCTGTTGCTGTGGTAAAACATCCCAAGAAAAAGCAAAGCAGGGGAGAAAGGATTTATTTTACCTCACAATCCCAAGTTCCGATCAGCACTGTAGAGATGTCAAGGCCACAGGAACCTGAAGCAGCCGATCCCATGACATCCCCAGCCAACAGAAGAGAGATAAAAACACACTTTTTAGAACTCAGCCTCTTCTCTCTCCTACACACTCTAGGACCCAACCCATGAAATGGTGCCATGTAAATTCACAAGGGTCTTCCCACCTAAATGAACACAATTAGAAAATCACTCCCAGGCCTACCCGAAGCCCAAACTTGATCCAGGCAGTCCCTTGCCGTGACTCTCTCGCCAGGAGGTTCTACACAGTCAGGTTGGCAATTGAAGTCAGCCATCACAGTAACTTTGAGTTTGGTGATGAATTTTATACACAATGCATTAAAATATGATCCATAGAGGAAAAGTTTGGTAAGTTATATTCCACCGAAACTAAAATCTTTGCTGTGAGAGACACTAATAAAGAAATGAGAAGAAAACCAGAGACTGGGGGAAATGTTTGCTAAGCACCTGTCTGATAAAGAAATTGTATCCAAAATGCAAATGCCCTTAAGATGTAATAACAGAAAACAACCCAACATAACTTTAGAAATGCACAGATCTCAACAGGCACAGCACCAAGGAAGATTTACAGAGGGAAAATAGCCATAGAAAGGACATTCATTGCTTGTGGTAGGAAACTAAAGTTAACCTAACAATGAGATACGTTACATACTGATCAAGGTGGCTAATGCATCCCCCTCAAGTGACAATATTGAATATTGGTGAAGAAGCAAAAGGAATCATTCACTGCTACCAGAGTCAAGAGCATCATGCTGGAAGGCAGTTTAGTCACTTCTTTGGGTTAAGCTATGCATAGTCATATCAGCAATCATACTCTTATATATTTACCAAAGTTATTTGAAAAATTATGTCCAGAGAAAAAGTTGTAAGGGAATGTTTATAGCTACTTTGCTCATAATTGATAAGAACTTGGAACCACTAAGATATCACTCAATTGGTGAAGGTGAGATGCATAGGTAGACATTAATTCAGTGACAAAAACTCTGGTCTAATGAACCATAGAAAGATACACACAAGCCTTTTGTTCCAGTTGCTAAGTAAAAGAATCAGGCTGACCAGGCTGTAGGCTGAATGTTCCCAGTTATAGGAATTTCTGAAAAACAGCTACTCTACTGTGGTGGTAAACATTGTTTTCCTGTTTCAGTTAGAGGGAGGTAAATAAATATGCACAGCCCAGAAGGTCCCTAGGAGGCTGCAATTGCTCTGTATATTGCGATTGCAGATGCACAGCATTATTTTTTAAATTCATTGAATTTACTTACAGCACAAAGAGCAAGCCCTAATGAAAGCAATGTTTTAAAAATAGCAGGAGGTCGGGGGTGAGGGGTTCTGAAAGGAATCAGATCATAGCAAGAGACAGTTCCACAAACACAAAACTGTCCCTGCAGAGAGACTGGGAGCTGCTGGGCTGACCTGAGACTGGAGCCCAGCACTGCATTCTCTAAGACTATAAAGGCAGAGGGAGTGTGCAGGGATGTTGTATGGCACACCCGAGGTGATAACGTTGTTTTCCATGACGTACAGCTCCGTCACTGATACTTCTCTAGGTGTATAAGGAATTGAATAATTACACAAATTAACAATAGTGGAAGAGTAAGGTTTATAGCTGCTTGGGTAGGAATTCACAGGTAAACAAGGGTTAGGGTTGTAGCCCTGGGTTATTGCTGGAGATATTAACACAACCTCATATTTAGCCCATACACACATTTTTACAGATAAATATATGCACACATGTCTCCTGGCTCTATCCATGGAAGGGGCTTGAAATGACAATTCCCCAGGAGCAACAAGCAAGCCCAGCTCCCTGGTCTTCATCCTCATTCTTATTCCTCTCTGTAGACTAGAGATGTGGGTCAGGTCTCAATGCCTTTCTCCATTCATCTCCTTCTTCAGCTGAAGAATTCTTCCTTCTTTTCTCCTTTGTTCTCTCGTCTCTGTCTCTGTCACCCAGATTCAATCATCTTGGAGGAGTTGAGACTCCTAGCTTCTGCATACACCCTTCTGGCTACTGCTCCATGAATGACATGGGATGAATTCACTCCCGCAGACTCACCCTGGAGTCATTCCAAGACACTTTCCTAAAGACTTTTCCCAGTAGTAAAATGATGTAAATCTTCTCTGTCACCCACTACGTGTTGAGTTGTCTAAACACTTTACCCTGTACGCCCATTCCTGTGGCTGTATTTCTTGAAATGAGGAATCTAGATTTAAATTTATGTTTTCCTATTGTATCTTGCTCAGAACTGAGAATTTCATTTTTAGACTGAATTTGCCCTTATCTTCTACTCAAAGACAATGCTGTTCTGATTTCAGATAGCTACTTCAAAGAAGCGAGATAAATATAATTACAGTTTTCTTATATATCATCACATTCATCAAAGCCACCCCATTGGTGAAATTTCAAATAGTGCATTTACATTCCACATTTTATCCAGATTTTCTCACCATTCATAAGCAATAACCTGGTCAGCTCTCTGAGTGAGTTATCACTTTTGGTACCACATACTGTGCCGAGATGCATAATAAAGACACTTGAATCCATACCTTTTGTTTGCCAGTGGACCTTTATATAAAACAGAAGGTTCTAATCTCTAACAAGAACACACCCTAGCAGTACTTTTCTCAAGGGTGTTAGCAGAAGCATAAAGAGTATTGAATCAGCATCACAGAATTTGGTGGCATGGAGTGTAAGGTTTTCATGGCACACATAAAACCAAGTATGGCAATAAAATTAAAAGTGGGGTGGACTAGGTTCCAGGAGAACATAGATATTATTGTACTCAGATATGAAGACTGGAATTAGGTGCTACCTTCGTGCACAGCAGAGTAAATATTTTTAACATTTCACAGGAATGACTTAGGACATCCAATGATTAGAATGGAGATGACTTCACCTGCCTGGATGGAAGGGCCTTTCTTCAGGACCTTCCTGCCTGGCTTTCTTGGCTTCTCTTCATGGGAACATTACTTTAGATGTAAGAGCCTCACCTAAGACTTTCTGACACACACACACACACACACACACACACACACACACACACACACACCCCACACACACTCTACCTTGGTCTGCAGTTCCACTCTCCCATCCTTTAACTCTCAGTTTCATCCTCCACGAGCCTTCTTTCTCCAAACCTGCACTTGCACGGTTGGTGGTGAATTCAATTTGCCGTGTACCCTACACATGTTTTGGGAAGAGGAAGATTTGTTTGTTCTTTTTTAAAAAGGTCTGAGGGCAAAGAAAGGCTGGCTGTCACTGATGATGGGAACCTTGCTTGGTTCAGAGACTTAGGATTAGTTATGTGGGGTTTCCCAGCTTATCCATCTGTCTAAGCTTGTGGTAGCTGGAGGTTCCTGGTGGGAGGAAGCCAAAGTCATTTTTTGGAACAGCTTCCAGTTAACCTCTTTTGCAGACCCAGAGACAACCCTGGCGGTTCAAAAAGAACCTGCTAGGGAACAATAACCGCCTTTTTAAAGCACATTGGCACTCCTGTGTGCACTTTGGAGAGAGCAGGGGATCTTTTCTGTCCCCGTAATCACTGAGTGACCCACAGAAGATGCTGCTGTCACACCGTGAGCCTATGGTACCTCTGCAAGCAGCAAGTGCTCAAGCTGTCTGCATCTGTTCCTCCTCTTCTGACTGGGAGGTCTGCTGTGTGGCCATCACCCACTCTACAGCTACTCTAAGCTGTGTGATTCTGTTTCCTCCTGGAAAAATATTCCCAGAAATTGGGCTGCCAACCAGAGGAATGAATCTGAGCACATGAATCTGAAGATTCAGAAATTCCTATTGTTGCTGAGGTTGGCTTCTATGCCTTGCTCAAGGAAACTGGGGATGGGCAATCAATTAAACCATATGTGTTGATTTTGATCAAGTGGCAAATATTAGAGAATTGTGTGTTGAAGTTCAAGCCATACCTGAACTCTGAGTTTTAACTCTAAAAAAGAACATGCCTAGTTAAAGATGTCTTCCAGGGACAGAAGCTGGTCCCACTGAGACACTTGAGTGCTTCAGGTCTTCTATGGTTACTAAAGACTTATTTGAGGCTATGAAATGATTAAGCAGCATACTAAATATGTTCATTACAGTATCGAATTTGTTTAGGGGCTCTAGCGTGGTAGAAAATGTGCTGTTTCAAGGTGTCTGCAGGGGGTACGTATTTCCTCACTCTGCTCCCATTCCTCTCTTTTGGAATGGCAATGTATGTTCTGTGCCACTAGATGTTGGAAATATGTAATTTGCTTTTTTGAGTTTATAGGGGGTTACAATTAAGAGATTGCCTTGAGTCTTAGAACAGACTTTGGACTTTGGAATTTTAAACAGTGTTGGGGTTGTAAAAGATCATGGGGACTTTTGATGTTGGACTAAAAGTGTTATGCCCAGATCACCCCCAGAGAGCCCACCAAAGACCAAGGATATCCAGAATGCAACAGCAAGGTTTACTGCAGGCGGCATGCAGTACCAGCCGGGCAGGGAACTCGTCCCCAAACATTCGTCGAAGCAAGGCAGGGAGGAGTTGCTCTATCTTTGTGAGGCTAGCTTTTTAAAGGCAAAAACCACAAGCCCCTCTAGGTTGTGGGGGAGTTAGTACGGGTACAGTTCTAATTGACTCAATCTTCCCGGGCCCCCGTGTTATCTTATTTTAGTTTGTCCGTTTGCTTTGTCAGAACCTTTACAGCCCATCTCTGGAGTTGAGGCATGCTATCTCCAGCATTGAGACATCTCGTGGTTAATCAGTCACCACCAGATAGCCAGACATCCTGACTTTGTACTTTGACCATCTCCAGCATTTGGGGCATTCTATGGTTAATCAGTTGTTACCAGATGGCTCTTCAAGCATCCTGACTTTGTCCTGGGACTTATGTCAGTAGCTCTGAGAATTTTGAAACTCAGGCCTGTTTCAAGCTGGGGTGAGGGGCTTGCTTGAAATGGGGGCGCTTTGGTTCTTTAAAAGTATTTTGCATTATGATATGGGCACAACACTATGGGGACCAGAGAGTGGTCTGTGATGGTTTGATTGATAGATGTGCCCCTAGCCTCAGGAATTTGAATTCTTCATCTCCAGTTGGTGGCACTGTTTGGAGATGCTTAGGAAGTATGGCTTTGTTGGAAGAAGTATGTCACTGGGGGTGGATGCTGAGGTTTCAAAGCCTCATGCCATTCCATGTTTGCTCTCTGCTTCCTGCTTATGGTTTAAGATATGACCCCCCCATCACTGCTCCAGCCACCATGACTGTCTGCTTCCATACATTTTCCAGCGATGGTGATGAACTCTTATCCCTCTGGAACCATAAGCCCAAATAAACCCAAAGTTGCCTTTGTCACAGTTTCTTATCATAGCAATAGAAATATAACTAATTCATAGGCAGTTGAGGGTTCTGGGAACCAACCCTGGTCCTCCACAAGAGCAGTACATGCTCTTAATTGCTGAGTGATCTCTCCAGCCCCTGCACCAGCCTCTTCAGCAACATCTGGTTTTTTCCTCTCCAAGGTTTCAAGCCCTACCAGTGAGGAGAGTGCTCACCCTACAAAGTGCTTGTCACTTGCAAGGCTGGAGCAATGCTATCTTCCAACTGCTTGTTTGATGTTAACATTATTCTGAGAATTACATCCTGGCCAGCATGATATTTTAATAAGCTTCTGTCTGTTTTAGTTAAGTCAGATGGAGCTGAGCTAATAAAACAGTGGAAGGGGGAGAAATGGTCTTCATGGCCCTGCTGTGTCTGCTATTCCATGGCCTGGACAGAAATCATCTAATGCCCTGCTCTATCCAGCAGTGGAGAATGCACATCCTGAGGGTTTCTGGGAACATCATTTTCTAGTAGTGATCTTGCTTTATTTTGTCATGTCAAGGGGAGTGTTGAGTGTGTGAGTGTGTTCACAAAGACTCCAGGGCTTAAATCAGTAAGTTACCTCTGGGACAAAAGAAGCTGGAATTCATCAGGCCACCCTGGTGAGACATTCAGTAAGAGTCTGCGTCAGATGGGAAGTGGAAGGAAGGAGACAGGCCAGTTTCCAGCTGAGCACAGGAACCAGAGTTGGAAGAAGGAAGAGCCCTGCCTAGAAACAGGAAGAAAGGCAGCGCACTAACCAGCCACATCCCCATGCTCACATTCCCCTCCCCATGTCTCCAACAGAAGCACTGTCTTGCATTTGGCCCATTGATGCTCTCTCCAGGAGTCCTTTCTTTGGGGTCTTGATATTTTATGTTCTGATTCTTTCCACAGCTTATGGCCCCTGGGTAATGTTTCTTTAGTGTAGATACTTGCCTCCTCCATTGTGAGTGTCACCAGCCATTTACACTTCCCTGTAAATATTAGATACTTGAAAGCAAGTTTTGATTTTAAAAAAAATGGGAATTACTAAAGGAACAGAGAGGGAGGGTCTTAAACACCAAACAGAAAATGTTTGACACAGTGAACCAAACAAATACTGGTGTCTACAGCACTGTGGAGTGAAGAGCTTAATTTTCCCAGGGTATCCTAAAGATGTCAGCACCCCCAGACAACAGGAAGCAGTCACAGAACATGATACCCACATTCCCAAGAGGTGGCATGTAAAGTTTTGGGTCATTCAATGGGTTATAGGTGTTTGTTATCATTTAGAGTGATAGGTTACAGTTGTTACTGGTCATGGTCAGGAAAAAAGCTAAACAAAGGAGTTAGATTCAAGGATCTCTTTCTGAAGAAAAAGGAGGGGGAGATATAGTATAAAAATGATGAGACAAAAGAGTGGATTGTTGAGTTTACTTTTAAACAATGACTAGTCTTAAATATTTTACATTGGCATGGATTTTTGTATAATGATACAAATTTAAGGTTATTTTTGTTATACTGTATATATGTTTCTATTCTTGTTTAAGGTATTGTACCTATGCAGCTCATTTAAAAAGGTTGTGTAAAGTTTTAGTGTTTAGAATCTATTTAGGACAATAAATACAGTTTATTAATAGTTAATTAATTAACTAATTAATTAATAGTCATCTATAACAATAAAACTTATAGTTATATTTGGTATGTTTTCAAGGTTAACCATATATATTTTAAATAGGTCGATTGTCTTCAAACACTTCAAAGACCTATAGAATTAAAATGTTTTAATGACATAAGACTTTTCATGACAGTGAGATAAATTGGTGCTGCTCCTGGTAGCACCAATTTACTTCAAAAAAGGATGATGGGCATCAAAGAACCTCCATATGGATTTTGCTTTCAATGTGGCAAAGCTAGACATTTGGGCAAGAAATTGCCCTTGCCTTGACTGCTGACAGTATGCTGTCCAAACTGAACCAGCAGGACATAAAGAAAAGTGACTGCCAACCTTTGCCAAGACAGGGTAGGATAGTCCTTCAAAAATTCCTATTTCACTGGAAAGTCTGTCAGATATTCTAGGCCTGTAGGCAGACAATGGATGTCCAAATGTTACAGAGGAGCCTTGGGTGACTGTCCAGACAGTTAGCTGTTTCTGTCATTTCTTTGAGTTTTGAAAGTTGCTTGCTCTGTACTTCCTATTTACTAAGGTAATATTATAACCTTCTGAGATCTTTGATGGAGTTAAATACTAGATAGTTATACTTATAGTTTTCCATAGTTATGATAGAAGGTAAATTAGGTACAGAGCTTTGGACTCATCAAGACAGAATAAATAATGGAGTATTTTCTCCAAATAAGCCAAATACAAATGGACTGAACATTGTAAATGTAATTCTTACCTGATAATTGTTCTTCTTGTTTATAGTTTAGAGTTAAAACTTTTCCTTTTTATTTAGACAAAAAGGGAGAAATGCTGTGAAATATTCTTTTTGTACACTGGAGGATGTGGCTTTGCCAAGGTGCCTTCTCATTTGTTTAATAAAAAGCTAAACGGCCATTAGCTAAGCAGGAGGTATTGGTGGGACAGCCAGACACAGCGACCCTGGGGAGAAGAAAGGCTGATACCCAGAGAGTCACCAGCCAGAGACAGAGGAAGCAGGAAGGAGTGGGCAGTAGAGAGTAAAGGTAATAAAGCCATGAGGCAGAAAGTAAATTAATAGAAATGTGTTGTTATAAGAACTCGTTAAAAACAAGCCTAAGCTTTTGGCTAAGCCTTCATAATTAATAAGGAGTCTCCATGTTGCAATTTGGGAACTGACAGGAGGGACTGGGAAATCCACATACACAGGGGCCCAAAGCTTGGGCTTATGGCTGCTGCTTTGGCTTCTCAAATGGTCGGTTGACTTCTGCCTGTGTTTCTGAAGCTTTGCCTCTCTCTTCAAGAGATTTGCAAGGGCCTTCTGCTCCTTCCTCTTGGCATTTTCAGTCTGCATGTATTCAGATGGAGATCGCCTGGCTGGACACCAAGGTCGGAAATGAGGCTGATGAGTCACACTGCCCGCACCTTTGCATTTCCTGCTAGGTGTCTCTGTGGACTGTCATTGCAGTCCCTCTCCCTACCCTGCTGTTTTCTCGCTCCTGTCTGACAGTAGATTTTGCCTCCATACAGCCTTCCTTCTCAAACACAAAGTGCTGCAGAATGGGATTTGAGATGACAAGCCAGGGGAGCCTGAGTGGGTTGTCTGTTCAAACTAATTTTGTACTTGTGGCCGGAGACTCAGGAGCAGACAAAGCATTGGTTTGAAAAGTGGCAGCCTTTCTCTTTTTCCAAAATGACTTGCATTTCTTAAGCCAGGCCTCAGAGGACCTGGGAGCGTCCTTCTCCACAGATCGCATCAGTGCTCCCCAGAACAAGTGTCCCAGATTCACTAGGCTCTGAGCTGAGAGATAAGGTGGCCAAAACCTGACTTTGGAACGCTTGGAGGGTTTACCCTCTGACCCCCGCAGTTCCTTGTCCAGCCTGGAATCAGTGGGCTGCATAAAAGGTGATATAAAAAGAGAACCTTCACTGAAAAAGAAATCAAGTATGCCTGAGTTTGATTCAAACGGGCAAGGGAGGCCTGCTACAGTGAACCGAGTCTGGGAAAGATGAGAAGCTAAGCAAGGGAATGGGGTGCATGGCACACGGTGCTCGGGGCACCGGAATTCCAGTGTAACTTTATTCCTGAGCACGTTGAGACATCTGGGCAGGTGGCTACTTCTTACATCTCGTCTGTCAAGATTGCACTCTACAGTCTAGGGCTCTCCTAGGAAAGGAGTTCTAGAAGATGAAGGATATTGTGGAGACTGCCAGAGAAGGAAGGATGGGGATAGGGTCAGTTTGTGAAAAAACTATTCCTTAAATTCAAAATTGTTATTTAAAAGAGCAATCTGGTGATGGATGTACTTTCTACATCCGTCAACACAGAGAAGACAGAATTGAACTCTTAGGGGTAGCATGGGCACGTGTTCACACACAAACATATACACCATACACACAACACACACACATATACACCACATCACATACACATACATATACCACACACACACACACACACACACACGTATACACCACACACACATATACATTACATACACATATACATCATATACCACACATATACACCACATACATATAACACATATCACATGCATACGCACCACACACATACACACACACATCACAACACACACACACACACACACAAACATGTATTAAAGGTGGGATAGTTTCCTTGGGTTTACAAGTGCCTCAGAGACTAGTAACAATGAGAAATAGGTGTCCCCAACAGCAGCACCATGCCAGGGTATTTATTGTAAGGAGGAGATCTCATAGCTACTTATGGTCAGGTCCCTCACTGCGTGTAGCTGTGGGGACATGTATTTAAGGTCCAGTGTCTTTGTTTTTGTCTCTGTCCCTTCCGTGGACTCTCACCCAGCTACTAGTGTGAGCTCCCGGACCCCGGCAGCTAGCTGCCCCACTCACGTAGCCCTCGTCTCACCCCAGCTAGTGTGTGGTTTGGATTTTCCTGGCTTGGAGCCCTTGATTTTCTACAGGGCCTTCTGACTGTGGGCACTAAAGGAAGGCTTTGGCTCTGGGGGAGGTGAAATCCTGGGGAAGAATCAGATTTGCTCCTGCTGCAGCAGTGATGAGCTACAGCGTAGCACTACCATGGCTGTCCAGCTTTGCCCTTTCAAAGCACTGTGTCCAGATGGGTTCCCAGAGAATAGGCAGAGCACTTCCCACACAAGAGAGCTCAATGAGGAAAAGACAGAACAGCAAAACCTGGGCTTCTCACGCTTTCCTGCCCTCTGGCCTCCCCAGCTTCCCTCAAAATACACAGAGTGAAAACGTGGACACAGAATGATGGACTCCTAAGAATGAAGGGTCATGAACCTAGGTTGTTTTCTATGAGCTATATCTCCAATATCATTTATCAGACAGGTCAAAATTTACACACCCAACCAAACCCATGGCAAAACTCACATGTCAATCAAAAGGAATGATTCAAAGATAAAGGCTTTCAAGTCCTCCAGGCCCCTTCTCTCCTAAAGCCACTGGCCATTTTCAAACAAAAGACACTATGCTGATTTCCATGGTAAAACAAAACAAAACAAGCAAAAAACAGCAGTTAAAATGGCTGCTGTTCCACCCCTGGGATGCTGGCACTGGAGAGCTAGGCTACTGACATTTCTCCACGGCTCCATGGGACCAATGCCCAGGAATACTAATTCAGCCAGCGACATTGAGCAAGACCTGCTCACCACACTTCTCCCACAAAACTGTCCAAAGCTCACTGCCAGCAAGCCCTATTTGAAGTACATTCTGATGGCCAGAGGCAGCCTTGAAGGTTAACCCAAATCTGTTTTCCCCACAAACTCCACCCAGCCTCACCACATGAGGGTCTTCCTCCAGACACTCACGTCCAGCTATCTCTCTTTCCCTGGAAATTCACCCACAGCGATAATGCAGCTGTTGCAGACTTACAGACGAGAGAACAAATAATCTCATGGGGACAGATAACTCCTCTGATATCCCCACCCCTGAGACAGTGGGAGACGTCACATTATCTGTGTTTATGGAAGAACAGATTCCTTCTATTGCTTATCTTTTCTGTGGAACCCAAATTCTGTATTATCTATAGTAGTGTGGATGTTTTGCTGTTAAAATAAAAACCAGATGACAGTGTGCACTGTGATGAACTGTTTCACCCCGCCACTACCATTGTCTTTCTTCTGTTAGGGTTTCACACATCAGTGGTACAGAAAGGATACTTGGTGAGGCTTGTGCTCATGTCTCTAAACACAAGGACAAGCAGCTGGTCCTTCTCACTGCAAAGGAAAAGTAGACACACATATATTACCTGTGGGGAAGGTGTGTCCATGAAGAAGCCCGCATGTCACTGTGAACTTCTTCTCCAGCTAGTAATTTGATGTGGGGAATGTTTATTTATCCACTAGCAATTACTAATTTATTTCAATAGTGTCTTTATTTTTTAAACATGGACAAATAACTTGGCATTTTTGTACATTGTAGAGTGGTTAAATCCATCCAGTTATCAGTCAGCACTGCCTTTTATAGAGGAATTATGCTTTCAACAAATATATGCATTTGTTACGTATGTATTTATGTGTATGTGTGTGTCTGTATGTATGTAACTTTGTGGGCATGTGTGTGTGTGCATGTGCATATATCTGTATACATGTCTCTGTGTGAGTGCATATATATGTGTGTTTCTGTGTGTATTTGTGTGTACATGTGTATGTCTATGTATGCATTTATGTGTCTGTTTATGTGTGTGTGTGTGTGTGTGTGTGTGTGTATGTATGTGCATGTATATGTAAGTATCTGTGTGTATCTCTGTGTGTGTCTGCCTGTCTGTGTAAGTATATACGTCTAACTGTGTATGTGTATTTGTATGTGAGTCTCTGTGTGTATGTGTGCATTCATGAGGGGTGTGTGTGTGTGTGTGTGTGTGTGTGTGTGTGTAAAGAGGTCAGGTAAAATTCTTCCTTGGTCTCATCTGTTTTGGGAGCAGAGGCAGGTGAATGTCTATGAGTTCAAGACCAGGTTTTACTCTTCTTCTCTCAGCTCCATTGGCTAAAACTTAGTTTCATGGACACAAAGGCTGCAAAGTGAGCTGAAACATGTAGTCTTTGACACAGCAGGACAGTTCTACAATTAAATTCAGGGGATTCGATGCCAGAGAAGAAATAACAGGGACTGTAAAAGAAGCAGTGCTCAGCCACACCCCCACTGAAGACTGGTGAGTGAGGAACAACTCCAGCATGCTACAGAGAACCTTTGTAGATATTTTAATATCCATAATATTCCTCACTGAGAGAATCACCTGCATGTTCTTTCCTGTTCTTTTCTTTTCTCAACTCTTCTCCATTTGTCCAACACTGTTCTTGCTTGCCCATGCCGTGATGGCTAATCCACACTTCAGAACCCTTGGTGTGGTGCTCAGAAAAACCCTTTTAAATTATTCCTTTTCATCCTCTTTGAAGTAGCTCATGCTTACTTATTAATTAAATTTGTTCTCTGACTGTTCAAGGTCCTGAGAAAAAGTGAGAGCTGAGTGTTCATCCCCGAACAGGACATTTACTAAGCACCATGACATCCCGACAGAGTTCAAGGACTGCCGAGGAAGATGGAGTGGAAAGGGAGTAAGAGTCAGAAGACAAGGAGGAGGGCCGTGTCTTCCAGGCATGTCGTCACTTTTTGCAATCATGAGCTCACAGAGGCTTCTGTAACCAGCTGCTGAGTGGCCCCATCAGTCATCAGTCATGGATGGGAGCTGCCAAGGCCCTACCTCGCCCTGCTGAAACAGGAATCGTGACTGGAGAGATGGCTCAGTGAAGAGCACCTGCTGCTCTTCCAAAGGATCCAAGTTCAGTTTCCAGCGTGCATGTTGGGCAGATCAGCTCTCTGTAACTCTAGACCCAAGGGGATGCAACACCCCTGGCCCTGAGGTGTTCATGTGCACACACCCACAGGACATGAGAACACACAGTGGAGAGAAACATGAATCTTTAAAATGAGAATTGTTTTCTGTAAGCTGATTTCTCAATGGCTTTTCTCACTGGCAAAAGAAAATGCCCTTGAAATACTGTTTTACACACACACACACACACACACACACACACAAATCACCAGTTTATATCAATAATTTATTTAATGGTTCGTCTAGTGAGAGAGGTGTTAATCTTGATAAAAATAAGTTTTCTTTGGAATAAATTCTAAAATGCAGAATGTTTGGACTAAATGTTGTGAGCATTTACAGTGCTCGATGAGCTCCCAGCTACTTTCCCAGAGGCCTTGCAATGGACACCCCATTGCAAGTGTGAGAGTGCTGTCCCCTCACCAGTGCTGGACTATGATCAACATGATTATTTCCTATCCAGTGGACATCAGATGTGAACTAATTGTTGATTTCATCTTCATTTCCCTGATTACTAGTCAAAATGAACCACGTTTTAACATTTATAGTCTGTTGGCATTTGTTTTATGCTAATTGCTAATCTGTATTCCTTCCCTATTTTTCATGTTTTAGAATTTATAGGAGCTTTTTATGTATTTTGAATATTAATCCTGCTATAATTTGTACCATAAAAATTTTCTCTTAGACTGTTGCTTATTTTTCTCAGAAATTTATTATGAAAATTTTCAAATGCTCAGCAGTTTGAAAAAAAATTTTAGCTTTCTTTGTATACAATTTAATTACATGTTACACATCTGTAAACAGTGTTTTTTAACTCCTAACATTTTGCACCCTCTCTACCTGAGGGCTTAATTTATTCCAGGGTCATCAAAATATTCCTATCCACTTTAGCATAATATTACTGTCTTAAATGTAGAGTTCTTTAGTGCATCTCATTTGTGTGTGGGCCAGAGGGCTGTGAGTATCTAATTTTCTCAAATCAATGACATTGGGAGAGCAAGCTCTCCTGCTGAGGCGAAAGTATCCATTCTTCTTTCTAGTTATATGAAATCCATCTGTCCGTGGACTTTTGTACACACGGACCATTCTGAATCCGTTCTACTCTAGCATCTATTTGCTGACATCCCCAGTCCCTCAGTTTCCACTATTCTCTCCACTTTATAATTTGATAGGTTAGCTATACCACTCACTATTTACTTTCACCATTTTTCCTTTTAAAGTTTTTCTACCTTATAAACTTAGAGAAAAATTTATCATTGTATGTGTGTCTGAGGGTATGCCTATGTATCACATGCATGCAGTGCACACTGATGCCAGAGGGCTCAGATGCCCTGGAATTGGACTTACAGATAGTTATGGCCATGAGATATGCTTATCTAGCACTTGACTTTGTTCTACTCCCAACTTACCATTCTTTGGTCACTCCTAGCAATGGTTGACCTTGAGCAAAGACAGAGAGAGGGCAGTGGGCATTTGACCCCGTCAGTCATCCATCCCTCCCCACTTCTGTCCTATAAGCACCCAGCTTGTAAGCGGATAGTGGGCTTTGACTCTTACAAAGACCCTCTCTGCAGGTTTTCTCTTGAAACAGAGACTGTCCAGACTTCATTTGCCCATTCCATTGTCTGTCTGCCCTTCCAGGACTTAACATTAGAACGAAGCTCTATATAGCATGCTAACTTCCTAAATACTTTTCTATAACTTGCTTTGGACAAAATGGCTAAGTTCACAGGGTCTCAGTAATGTTACCTGCTGTTTTAGTTAGGGTTTCTATTGCTGTGATAAAACACCCTGACCAAAAACAACTCAGGGAGAAAAGGGTTTATTTCAGCTCACAACCCTTGGGTCACACTCCAGTGAGGGAAGTCAGGGCAGGAAGTCGATACAGGAACCTGGAGGCAGAAACTGAGGGAAAAACCACGGAGGAGCGCTGCTTACTGGCTTGCTCCTCATGGCTTTTTCAGCCTGATTTTTCATACAACCTGCCCAGGAGTGGCTCTGTCCACAGTGTGCTAGACCCTCCCACACCAACCATTACTGAAGAAAATGCACCACAGATGTGTCTTCAGGCCAATCTGATGGAGTCATTTTCTTCACTAAAGTTTTCTTTTCCCAGGTGAGTCTAGGTTTGTGTCAACTTAAAAAAAAAACAATCAGAATAGCTATAGGAAAGAATTAATAACTTCATCTACCTTACAGAGGGCTTGTGAAGATAAAATAACAGTATATTGTAGCATGAATCTTAAAAGTCTTATTAATAAAATCAAACCTGGCCAGTTATTAGGGTCAATGCTGGTAGATCAGAGAGACAGAACAAGCCACAGCTATCTCACCTCACCGGATCCTCAGCGGGTCTTGCTTCCTCAGACTGGAAACCTCTATGTCCTCATATCCGAATGACTCTCAGCTGAACTGCTGCTAGAAGCCTGAATGCTTAACCAGCCCAAATGCCTCTCCAGGCCAAATGCCTCTCCAGGGCAAATGCCTCGAGTTTCTTCACGCCTTATATACCTTTCTGCTCTCTACCACCACTCCCTGGGATTAAAGGCTGGTTTACTGGGATTAAAGGCGTGTGTCACCATGCCTGGCCGTTTCCAATGTGGCCTTGAACTCACAGAGATCCAGAGGGATTTCTGTCTCTGGAATGCTAGGATTAAAGGCATATGCTACCACTGCCTATCCTCATGTTTAATATTGTGGCTGTTCTGTCTCTGACCCCAGATAAGTTTATTAAGGTACACAATATTTTGGGGAACACAATACCACCACAGTATATGTAGGATGTTTACACTTAATTCATAGCAGTAACTTGCACTAGTGATCATTATTTTATAACTTGTATTTGTGGTGGTATTGTGTTCCCTAAAATATTGTGTACCTTAATAAACCTATCTGGGGTCAGAGACGGAACAGCCACAATATTAAACATGAGGATAGGCAGTGGTAGCACACGCCTTTAATCCTAGCATTCCAGAGACAGAAATCCCTCTGGATCTCTGTGAGTTCAAGGCCACATTGGAAACGGCCAGGCACGGTGATACACACCTTTAATCCCAGAAAGCCAGCCTTTAATCCCAGGGAGTGGTGGTAGAAAGCAGAAAGGTATATAAGGCGTAAGGACCAAAAACTAGAAGCATTTGACCTGGAGAAGCATTTGGGCTGATTAAGCATTCAGGCTTCTAGCAGCAGTTCAGCTGAGAGTCATTCGGATATGAGGACATAGAGGCTTCCAGTCTGAGGAAGCAAGACCAGCTGAGGATCCAGCGAGGTGAGATAGCTGTGGCTTATTCTGTGTCTCTGACCTTCCAGTGTTCACCCCAATAACTGTCTCAGGTTTGATTTTATTAATAAGAACTTTTAAGATTCATGCTACATTAATTAATAATTTGTATCCATAATTATCAGGCCAAGGTGGGTTCCCCAGCTTGCCCTGTAGATCTTGCTCCACCGTAAACAGCTAGTGCCTGGCTCACAGGATGCAATGGTTCTGATGCTCACTTGCCATCTCCCTGAGTGCTATGTTGTATAATCCACTAGGTATTGGGATATTGTTAAATGTTCCTGCACAGTGAATTCTCTAAATGACTCACACACAGATCACAGGTGGTAACTAGTTAAGGACACATGGAGAACTGATTAAGCCGGAAACAAATGGATATTCTCCTCAGATAAGTCTGGGAAAATATTCCATCCACACTGTCTGGCTCAGCACGACGGGGGGCCTGAGATGAGAGCGCAAGGATGTGACCCAATTTCCTGAGACCGTGGGGGCTTTCAGTTCAGTTGAATTAGGAAATGGTTTATTACAGTGGTGCTAGAATTTTCCACAGGATGACTGTCTCAGCCAGGGCGTCCATGGCTCTTAAAGATCCCTTGTTACATTTTCCATCACAGTAACCCAATTGCTGATTTCTACGTTCTCTTGGGCTGACATCCCAAGTGACTTCATCATCCTCCATGTGTTCTTCCCACCCAGTCCAGAAGAATAAATATGAGATTGCAGCTGGGCTGTGAGAACTCAAGGGCATCAGGACCTTTCAGATTTCTCCCCAGTTCAGCCTAATTCTGCCACTGTTTCCCGGGGTCACTCAAAAGCACACTCATGTTCATAGCAGAATTCTCTGGCCTCAAACAGAGGACTTCCAAGATAAGAAGTCCGTCAGTCCTTTTCCACTGGGTGGAACTGACCGGGCAGAGTCAGTCAGAGTGAGATGGAGAGAGCCTACCTGAGGGTCACTCAAAGGCCACTGTGTCCCGTCATCCTAGGCTTGCTTATATTGCTGGCTTTGCTGGGAATGCCTTGTCCTCACTTCCTTTCCTCTTCCTGGGTCAATCTTCATTTCTTTCCCAAATGCCATTTTAGGAACAGTAAATCTTGTTCAGTTTTGAAGGGCTCACACTAAACTCTGTAGTGGAGGTAGAGTAGGCTGCTGAGTTCAAGGAAGACTTTCGATTGATTTTATTTACTGACATATCTTGTACCTAAAAATTGGGCTGGCAACTCTGTTAGAAATGAGCACATACCTCTGGATTGTGGATGAATGAAATAATGATGCTGAGCAGTTTTGATGATCAGCATTAACTGTCAATTTGACAGGACCTAGAATCATCCAGGAGACAGGTCTCTGAGCATGCCTGTGGGTGATTATCTTGATGCCTTGATCCAGTGGGACAATCCACCCATGGTGGCTGGTACTGTTCCCTGGCTGCGATTCTAGGCAGTGTGGGTGGAGAAAAGGAGCTGAGCAGTAGAATTCAGTCATCCCTTTCTGCTCCTGGTTGTAGATGTGATAAGCCAGTTGCTTCAAGTTCCTGCTGCCTTGAGCTCCTGGCCATGATGGACTTCACCCTTGACCTGTTCTTCCGAAGCCTGTACTCTCAGCCATGATGGACTGCACCCTTGAACTGTGAGGCAGAATAAACCCTTCCCTCTTGAGTTGCTTTTGCTGGGCAAAAGGACAACAACCTGAGACCGTACTTTACACGGATTGTTTTACTAAGACTCTTACAGGGGAACAACACAATCTCCATTGATTATGAAGAAACTGAGGCCTAACCAAACTAACCCAGCCCTAACCATAGTCAGCAAGCCGGTGCCAACAGCCTCAAACTGCAGCTGTCTGGCCCCAAACCACACTCCTTGCTCTTAAGCACGCACTGCCGCTGCATTTGTGGTTCCAGCATACCTGAGCTGTCCTGGGGAACAGCCTTCATCAGAACCAATTTCCTGCCTGCTTGTTTCAGTGGCATATCCCAGCACCTCCTCTGTCAGCAAACGGTCCTTCTAGCTGTCCCCAGATGCTGCTGCCAGTCATCCTTGGAGGGCCTTTGTCCACTTCCCACCACCTGTAGTAAGTAGGGTAAGGATCACACTGTACCTTTGAAATGTCACCACAATTTCAAATGCTGAGAAAGGAGTGACACAGAGTTAGGGCAGCATCTGTGGGTAGACCAGCCTTAGGAGTCTCTTCCTACAGTTTCTGCTTCTTGGGAATGAGTGGCTTTCCTGTGGCCAGATAATTAGTTCACCTCTACCTCTAAACCAGCACCCTTCCCTGTTCTTCAGAATTAGAGTCAGAATGACCCTGGGAGAGAGCAATAGTTTTTTTTACAACCAGGGTCCACCTTCCAAATCACTTATTGGCCAGGATGACAGACAGTGTGTGTCACCCTGTCCTCCACTAGGAGTCTTATCACCGTAGAGCTAAGCTGAAAATCATGCACAGACCCAATGACAAGAAGACTCTCCAAGGCTCATCTCCCAAATGGGACAGACTGATCCAGGCTGGGTTACATGACCTCAGTCCAGCTCTGCTCAGCCTTCCCCATGGTCCTCACTCCTCACAGCTGATCATAGCTGGGAGTTCTTTGAGAGCAGAACACTGTCACTCACTCATCTGTTTCACTTGGGCCAGGCCACTATCTATCCTGCAAGGCTGTTTTTCATAGCTTCTATTTTAGTAAGGCATGCCCGTGGTTTCCATCCGTCCTGCTTCTGACTCAGGCTCACCACTGAGCCCCACAGAAATGTCGGCTTTAGGCAGCAGAGCATCTAACATTCAGAAGCCTGGAGCCAATCTGAGTCGAGTCCTGGAGATAAAAGGCCTTTTTCATATCACCCTAAGGGAAGATGCCAGGCATGCCCTGGGATTCCAGACACAAAGTATAGGAAAAGATGGAGAAAAAACACAGTTTATAAAACTCAGATTTAATGTTCTATTCTTGGTCCGTGTTGACAGCACAAATAATGACTCTCAGACAGTATTAGCCAAGGATGTGACAGAGACAGATGTAGGACAGCTCAGTCTGAAACTCTGAGTTCTCTGTCTGTTAGTTTATTCAGAGCTCTGCAAAGGGAAGAGTGTCTATGTAGTCAAAAACCCTCTACTGTATGCAAATTTTTCCATTTATTTGGTATATGTGCTGGCTAGTTTTATGTCAACTTGACACAGGTTAGAGTCTTGACATAGAAGAGAGGGAGCCTCAGTTGAGAAAAATGCCTCCGTAAGATCTGGATCTAGGCCACTTTTAAAAATTAGCGATTGATGTGGGAGGGTCCAGCCAATTGTGGGTGATTCCATCTCTAGGCTGATGGTCCTGGGTTCTATAAGAAAGCAGGCTGAGCAAGTCATGGGGAGCAAGCCAGTTAGCAGCACCCCTACGTGACCTCTGCCTCAGCTCCTGGTTCCAAGTTTCTGCCCTTGTTTGAGTTCCTGCACTGATTTCCCTCAATGACAGACATGATGTGGAAGCACAAGCCAAATAAACCCTTGTCTCCCCAACTTGCTTTTGGTCACAGCATTTCATCACAGCAATAGAAACCCTAACTGAGACAGCATACATGGATACTAACCAAGACAAAAACAAAAACAGAAAAAAGCTTTCAAGAGAAGATGGGAAAGGAGGTTGTCTTTAGCAAGAATTCTTGGTTAGAAAATTAGTTATGGCATACCAGCCAGCGAAGCAGGTGTGCTGACTGCAGATCTTCACTCTCATCCAAATTCAGTCCCCAGTGTCACCTCAGCTCTCTTCCATCTCTTCTGTTCTGTTGTTGAGGCTTGCCTCTGAGGTTCCTGTTCGGGTTCCGTCTTAAGATTTTCCTCAATTTGGGTTTTCTTTATTGACCCTATTTCCACTTTCAGGTCTTGGGTAGTTCTATTCATTTCCTTCCACTGTTTGTGTTTTCATAGATATCTTTAAGGGATATTCATTTCCTCTTTGAGGACCTCCATCATATTCATAAAGGCTGTTCTAAGGTCTTTGTCTTGTGTTTCAGTTATGTTACGATCCTTGGGGCCTTCAGTTGTAGGGTTGCTGGGCTCTAGTGGAGACATATTGCCTTGGTTGCTATTAATTGTGTTTTTACACTGGCATTTAGGCATCTGGATTTGTGAAGGTTCTCGTTCTAAGTGCTGATATCTAGGATTGTTTTTGTTGGATGAGAGTTGTGTTCCTTGGTTTCTGTTGCCCTCTGTGATTCTTAGGAGGGTGTGTGGGCTATGTTTTGCCTGATAGAGAATTCTTATGGGATCACATTAGGAATGGCCATTAGTGGTTCTGGGTAAATGTGTTTCTAGGTATTGGGACCGACACTTAAGAATGGAGGTGTGTGTGGGGGGGGGAGTCCTGAGGGGGTCCAAAGGAGGGAGGAAAGTAGAGTATTCAATCAGGATCTGCTTAGTCCCCTGGGAATGGGGGACAGAAAGTGAGGAGAGGCCACAGAAGTAGTCTGCTACAGAGCTGGAGATGAGACTGGGGGATTGGATTTGAAGGAGAGGAGGGAGAGTGAAGCACTGAAGCTTGCCCACTTGCTTCTCTGGCCTACTTGCTCCTCTGGCGGTCTTGGCTGGTGGGTTTCCAGGGAGTGCCTGCTGGAGCTGGGGACTGGGATAGCAGGATGAGCTGAGAGGAAGGTTGCAGATAGGTGTGATCCCTGGAGATGAGGGCAGAGAGGAGGAGGAGGCCACAGCAAGGAGTCTGATACCAAGATAGGGGTGAGATTGCAGGACTGGATTTAGAGAAGGGGACTGTTGAAGATCCAGTTAGGCTGCCTACTTCCCTAGCCCACGTGGTCTGTGGGTTCCCAGGGAATGCCTGCTGGAGCTGGGGACTGGGATAAAGCAATGAGAGGAGAAAAGGAAGGTTGAAAGAGAAGATATGTATGAGCCACTGGAGATGGGGGCAGGGAAGGAGGGGAGTCCTCAGCAGGTAGTCTGCTAGAGAGCTGAAGATGAGACTGGGGGATTGGATGAGAGAATCTCAGGTATTGAAGGTGCAATAGAAGAAATAGACACCTCAGTCAAAGAAATCCTTAAATCTAAAAAAAAACAAAAAACAAAAAAACTGGCAGAAAACATGCAGAAATCTGGGACACTATGAAAAAAACAAACCTAAGAATAATAGGAATAGAGGAATAAAAAACCCCAGGTCAAAGGCACAGAAAATATTTTCAACAAAATGATTTAGGTACTAGAAGCATATAGAACACCAAATAGACTGGGTCAGAGAAGAAATCCCCCTCCCACTTGCCACACGTAATAATTAAAACACTAAACATACAGAACAAAGAAAGAATATTAAAAGCTACGAGGGAAAAAGGCCAAGTAACATATAAAGGCAGACCTATTAGAATAACATCTGAATTCTCAATGGAGACCTTAAAAACCTGGACAGATGTTCTACAGATTCTACCATACCACAGATGCCAGCCCCGACAATTTTTTTATACCCAGCAAAAATTTCAATTACAATAGGTAGGTAGGTAGATAGATAGATAGATAGATAGATAGATAGATAAAACAAGACACTCAAAATAAAATCAAGCTTAAGCAATATGCATCCACAAACCTGGCCCTACAGAAGGCACTAAGAGGAAAACTCTTAACTAAAGAGGTTAACCATACCCAAGAAAACACAAAGAATAAACAATCCCAGACCAGCAAATCACACACACACACACACACACACACTCACACACGCAACAGGAGTAAGCAAACACTGCTCATTGATATCTCTCAACATCAGTGGTCTCAGTTCACCAATAAAAAGGCAGACAGAAATGAAATGGGAGATATAACAGGCATGGAGGAAATCAAGATAATCATGAGACATATTTAAAAACCTATACTCCATCAAATTGGAAAATCTAAAAGAGATGGGTAATTTCCTCAATACCACTAATTGCCAAAGTTAAATCAAGACCAGATAAGCAATTTAAACAGACCTATAACCCCTAGTATAAGAAGCAGTAATTAAAAATCTACTAACCAAAAATAAAAACCTCAGGGCTAGATGGTGTGAGGGCAGAATTCCATAAGATTTTCAAAGAAAAATTAATACCAATACTCCTCAAATTAGTCCACAAAATAGAAACAGAAGGAACACTGCCCAATTCATTTATAAGGCCACAGTTACCCTGTTACCCAAACCACTTAAAAATTCAGCAAAGAAAGAGAACTACAGACTAATTTCCCTCATGAACATAGCTGCAAAAATCCTCAGTGAAATACTTGTAAACCGAATCCAAGAACACATTAAAAAAGTCACCCACAATTATCAAGTAGGCTTCATCCCAGAGATGTGGGGATGCTTCAACATAGTAAAAAAAATCAATAAATGTAACCCACTATATAAACAAACAGAAAGAAATAAAACACATGATCATCTCATTAGATGCAGAAAAGGTCTTTCACAAAATCCAATACCCCTTCATGATAAAAGTCCTGGAGAAATTAAGGATACAATAATTAGAGATAATAGAGATTAAGGATAATAAAAGAAGTTTACACCAAGTCTGTAGCCAACATCAACTTAAATGGAGAGAAACACAAAGCAATTTCACTAAAGTCAGGAACTATATTGTCCATTCTTTCCATGTTTATCTAATATAGTACTTGAAGTCTTAGGGAGAGCAATAAAACAACTGAAGGAAATCAAGGGATACAACTGGAAAGGAAAAAGTCAAGGTATCTTTATTTGAAGATGATATGACTATATACACAAGTCACCCTAAAAATTCCAACAGGGAATTCTACAGTTGATAAGCACTTTCCTCAAAGAAGCTGGATACAAAATTAACAAAAATCAGTAGCCCTCTTATATACAAATGATAAACAAACTGAGAAAGAAGTCAGGGAAACACTTTTTACAACAGTATCAAATAATGTAAAATATCTTGGAGTATCTCCAACCAAGCAAGTGAAAAACTTGTATGACAAAAATTTCAAGGATTTGAAGAAAGAAACTGAAGAAGTTATCTGACGATGGAAAGATCTCCCATGCTCATGGACTGATAGGATTAGCAGTAAAAATGGTCATCCCATCAAAAGTAATCTACAGATTCAATGGAATCCCTATCAAAAGTCCAACACAATTCTCTACAGAATTTGAAAAAAAATTTCAGCTTCATATGGAATCATGAAAAATCCAGGATAGTAAAGCAATCCTGAACAATAAAAGAACTCTTGGAGGTCCTGTCATTCCTGATTCCAAGTTGTACTCTGTAGAGCCATAGTAATAAAAACAGCATGATATTGGCACAAAAACAGACATGTTGATCAATGGAATGGAATTGAAGACCCAGACATAAATCCACATATCTACAGACATCTGATTTTTGATAAAGAAGCCAGAAATGTGCACTGAAAAAAAGACAGCATCTTCAACAAATGGTACTGGTCAAACAAGATGGCTGCATGTAGAAGAATCCAAAGAGATCCATCGTTACCACCCTGCACAAACTCAACTCCAAATAGATCAAAGACCTGAGTGTAAAACTAGGTACACTGAACCTGATAGAAGAGAAAATAGGGAATAGCCTAGAGCTCATTGGCACAGGAAAAGACTTTTTGGACAGAATACCAATAGCACAGGCACTCAGATCAACAATTAATAAATGGGACCTCATGGAGCTGAGAAGCCTCTGTATGGTAAAGGACACCATCATTCAGACAAAGCAGCAGCCTACAGAATGGGAAAAATCTTCACCAACTACACACCTGATATAAAAGAAAGAACAGACAGCAAGAAAACATATAACCTAATTAAGACATGGGGTACAGATCCAAACAGGGAATTCTCAAAAAAAGGAAACTTAAATGGCTGAAAATCACTTAAAGAAACGTTCAATATTTTTAGTCATCAGGGAAACACAAATCAAAACTACTTTAAAATTTCTTCTTACACCTGTCAGAATGGCTAAGATCAATAACATAAGTGACAGCTCATGCTGGTGAGGATATGGAGCAAGGGGAACACTTTCCATTGCTGGTGGGAGCACAAACTTTTACAGTCACTATGGAAACGAGTTCCTCAGGAAGATGGGAATTGATCTACCTCAAGATCCAGCACACCACTCTTGTGAAAACACCCAAAGGATGATCCATCCTACCACAAAGACACTTGATGAATCATGTTACTGCCTCTCTATTCATAATAGCCAGAAATTGGAAACAACTTAGCCATCCCTTGACAGAAAGTGGATAAAGAAATTGTGGTACATTTGTAGAATGGAGTATTACTTAGCTGTTAAAAATGAAATTAGCAAGTAAATATATGGATTTAGAAAAATCATCTTGAGTGATGTAACCCAGACCTAGAAAGAGAAATATGGCATGTACTCATTTATATGTGGGTATTGGCTGTTAAATCAATGATAACCAAGCTACAATCCATAGAACTGCAGAGGTTAGGTATAAAGTAAGGGGCTGGGGGCTGGGGAGCAGATAGATCTCCCTAGGACAGAGAAATAAAATAAATTGTTATGTATGGATTGGGGAGCTGAAATGGGATTATCAAGTGGTGAGCGGGAGGGAAGACATGGACAGAGGGGGGAATATGGGGAGTGACAGCTAAAATTGAAGAGCTTTTAAGGGGTAGTATGGAAACTTTATATATTTTAGGAAGTGGAAATTTCCTAAAATACATACCTAAATGAAAGCAATCTAAATAAAGTCACCAAATAATGGGAGAGACAGCCCTAAGGGGCCATCTCTTGTCACCAAATGAAGAGTCCACTACTGAGACTGGATTACATCTAATACAGTTGTTGGCCAAAAGGGTCCCCAAAATAACCCAGAATGTTGCCAAGACTATTGTTTGCTCTCCACAAACTGATGGCAAGTGTGAGGAGTTCCGTTGTGTCCCCTCAAAATGTCAGTGTTGAAGTCCTAATTCAGTACCTGAATACGTGGTCTTTTATGGGAGGAGGTAGAAAGTTTTAGAAGCAATAAATTTAAAGGAGCCACTGGGATGGGCTCTAAGCTAGGAAGGCTAGAGATCTCACAAGACAGAGAAGTGTGAGCTTAGAGATGGCAGAGAGAGAAGACTCTGTTAAGAGACATGAAAGAAGGGAGCTGTCCACAAGGGAGCTGTCTGACTGACTCAGAACAGACCCTACACCTGGACTTCAGAGTTCTGACTCCACAGCTATGCAACAATGGTTTCCTTTAAGCCATCTAGTCCATGACAGTTTGCTGTGGCAGCCCTAATAAACTAATCTGAGGAAGCTGTGTGTACCAAGTGCGTGTTACAGACCTGCTGCCTATTCTGATGGGAGGGAGACAGCTACCAAAGGACCATGCCCTCAGCACATCATCAATAAAGAGCATCTCTCAGCTCCTGTGGCTTGTGGATTGTTCACTCAGAACACCATGTGTCATGGCTTGAATGAGAGCAATGTCCCACAGAGGCTTAGGTATCTGAACACTTGGTCCCTGGTTGGTGGTAGTGTTTGGAGATTGTGGAGCCTTTAGGAGGTGGAGCCTGTGGGGAGGAAGCAGGCTTTAAAGGTTAGAATCCTCACCTCACTTCTAGTTCACTTTGCTTCATGTTCTGGTTATGGACGGGAGCTCTTATACTCCTGCTCCAGCTCTTGGCTGCCAAGACTTCCCTGCCATTATGGACTCTCCCTCTGGAACCATAAGCCCGAACAAACTATATCTTCTGTAAGCTTCTCCTAGTTGTGGTGTTTACCACAGCAGCAAAAGTAACTAATGCACCAGGGCAAGGGGCCAATGAACCACACACCTTCATGCTGCATAGTTAATCATCCCCAAGGCCAGACAGTATTTCCCAGACTTATCTCTGTCCCTTTCTTACAGATGATTTAATACAACCAGACATGGCTAGAGTGGATCATCCCCAAGGCCAGACAGTATTTCCCAGACTTACCTCTGTCCCTCTCTTACAAATGACTTAATACAACCAGACATGGCTAGAGTGGCTGCCCCACTTGGGTGCTATATGGCTCACACACATCACCTTCCTCTGGCCCCTGCTGTCTGACCCAAGCAAAGGGCTAAAGTAATTAGTCGCTATGTCCCCTCAAAACCAGCTTGCTTCTGGTTTAAGGCTGCACCCTACCCCAGGGTCTGGTCCCCTAAGAAGAGAGAGAAGCAGTATCAAATGCCAATAGCCACGCTTATTTTTATGAACTGAATTGAAGCGGAATTGGGAAAAAGGTTGTTCAGACACGTTGGCTGAGAAAAGGAAGCCATTCCTCTGAGAGAATGAAACCATAAAAGCAAGAGGGAATAGATATGATTAAGAACACCAGAAGAAAGATGGTCCCAGCAAGGATATGTGTCATTTGCACAGGTCTCTTGTGTGCCAGGCTACATGCTATGGGCTTTTTTCCTGTCCTAACAGTTATCTAAAATCCTGATCCTGTGTAATGTTTGTCATTATCACCAGTTTGCAAAGGTGGACACTGAGGTGCATACAGATTGAGTAGTTTGCTCAAGATCATGGGGCAGGTTAAATAAGACTGAAGTGGAAAACCCATCCATATATAGACTTTGCTTGGAATAAACATACTCTTTCTTTCCCCTGTTCAGAAGGATGGCTTGATGGTGGTGGCCTGGGTTACCTCAGCTCTGCTTCTTGAGATCCATCTTCACCTGTGACCCTGTCCTGTGCCCCAGTGTTGGACTCTGAGCTTTCTTATGCACCAGCCTCAGTTGAGTGAAGCCTAGCAGAATTCCCCTGCAGGAGAACAGACCCAGGATGAGAGTTCAGATCTTCGTCCCCTCTCTCATAAGTTGCTACAAAATGCCTGTGATTTCTGAGTATGGGTCACAGTTCCTACAGAATGGCTTCTCCATAGAGCCCTCTGTATGGGTTCTAGGAAAAGACTTCTGCTCCCAGGTGGAGGACTGTCCCTCCCTTTTCTTTTCTCTAAGTCCTGGTCACACTTTTGTGAAATTCCCCTTTAGTTAGGGAGCTTGTGTATGCCACTTCTTTCTCCTGATGGACCCATTGCTGTTTCAGGGAGGCAGGTCTGTGATTATCCCCTGAGAAAAAGGAGATGAACTGGCAGGAGCAGAGTCCTCAGCAGGTAGACAAAGGTTAGTGTCTTGGTCACTGTTCTATTGCTGTGAAGAGACACCATGACCACAGCAACTCTTGTAAGAAAGTATTTCAGTGGGGCTTGCTTACAGTTTCAGAGATTCTATTATCCTCATGGCAGGGAACATGGTGGCCCACAGGCAGGCATGGTAGAGAGTTCTACATCTGGATCTGAAGGCAGCAGGAAGAGAGAAAGCCACTGGGCCTGGTTGGGCCCTTGAAACCTCAAAAGTCCACCCCCAGTGACACACTTCCTCCAATAAGGCCACACCTTCTAATAGTACCACTCCCTGGTGAGCAAACATTCAAATCCATTAGTCTATGGGGGCCATTCTTATTCAGACCACTACAGTTAGGATAGTGGTGTCCTGAGAATGGGGGCAGGAAGGCTCACTTAGAATTTGAATAGGGGGCATGCTAATTGGCTGATAGGGGTCAAAGATCATCCCTTTGACCAATAATTTTAAATGCAATCAACATCCCTTATCTCTTGACTGTTACACCAGAGAAGAGAAACAGAGTGAAGATCACCAAAGCCTTTCACAGGTGAAAGGAGAAGCAGTGATCCTGGGAGCCAAGGAGCTCCTGCCTAGCAGGGGAGCCACAGGTGAAAAGAGAGAGCCACAGCATGGTATACCAAGCATTGCAAGCAAGCAATGCCCGCTGTCACATTCAGTGCCCGCTGTCACATGCAATGCCCGCTGTCACATTCAGTGCCCGCTGCCACATTCAGTGCCCGCTGCCACATTCAGTGCCCGCTGCCACATTCAGTGCCCGCTGCCACATTCAGTGCCTGTTATCACATTCAGTGCCCACTGTCACATTCAGTGCCCACTGTCACATGCAATGCCCGCTGTCACATGCAATGCCCGCTGTCACATTCAATGCCCGCAGCCACATTCAGTGCCCGCTGTCACATGCAGTGCCTGCTGTCACGTGTAATGCCTGCTGTCTAGAAGGGGCCCAGAACTGGAGACTCCTTAATCCTGTCATGCCAATCAACTCTCCTCCCTTTGAGGTTCAAGAGAGTGTCAGGCAAAATAAAAGATAATAAATATAACAATATATCATTACACTATTACCTAGAATTCTGTGTTGATGAATGTCTTTTCCTTAGGCTAGTTCTGCCTAAGGAAATACAGACCAAAGGCTGCACCAATGTAACTGGGCGATGGGAGACATAAAGCCAGGAAGGGAAAAGCAGATGAGTTTCAGGCCCCACAACCAGGTCAGCACCATCCTGGGGCTCAGGTGAAGTAGATAAGCTGGACCTGCTGTTGAGAAAGAAGCACGAGACAGAAGAATGTCAAACAAGGCAGCTTAGGGCTGATTGCTTCCTTCTTGAAAATCAGAACAGGAAGTTAAAAGAATTGTGCCCATGTGCCAGCTGCTTAACTCGTTGTGGTGACTTCCATGGGGTCATAGACTCTACATTAGTGTTCTTCCATTCCTTGGTGGAAGGCTAAAGGAAGAAGAGGCTTGTATACGTCAACACCCAAGGTCCCATCCATGACCCTTCCTCTCTCTTGTGTCAGAGTAGGTCAGTCCCAACCACCCAACCCATGCCAATCTGAAGAAAACAGTGGACTGGATCCAGTGAAACCACAGCTTCAGGAGAATAATGAGGGGAACCTAGAAAGGAGAGAACCAGATAGGGCCACCAGATCCCATGTATAAGTTCTGCCTGAATCTACAGATGACCTCCAAGCTTCAGCCCCAAAGACAGAGCTTGTGATATGACTCCAACCAATTGTTTTGTCTTCTAAGAAGGAAAGAAAATAATGCACTCTCCAAATATAATATAATCCAGTCTCTCCATGCAACATTCACTGGCAATATGTGGTATGACAACTTCTCTCTTTCTTAGGTTTCAGCAGTGAACCACAACTCATGGTCAACTACAGGACCAGTGGGACAAAAGTGGGTACTTTGCAGAGTAACTGTGTGTCATGTGGCTAAGCACTGATGTTCTGTAGATTAAATGATTAATGCATTTTTAATTCATCATATCTTTCCCCTGATGACCTCACTGAAAGGCAATCCCACTGTAAGTGGAGGAGCATCAATTTATACATTTACAATTAAGTAAATTATATGAACATAGAAACTACATATTATGAATTATACATTAAATAAATAATATTTTAAAAGATAAATATTCCTGAACCTCATCACTATTGTGTATGTTAATATGGTTATTGACAGTTATTATCTTTTGTTGCTGGCCATGTCAGAATAGCAGTGGCTAGCTAGCAATTGAAGTTCAAGGTGTCAAGCCCACCAGGAGGCAACTCCCTGATGGGTGAATCTTGGATAGGCAAGGCCCTGAGACCACAGATCCAAGAATGTCTTGCTTCTGCTGTGCCTTTACACGTTTGCTGCTGCCATCTTTCTCTGGTATCTGGCATGGTGTGAGTGGGTATAGGGAGATCCCCACTGCCTGTAATGTAGTGTGTTTATCTCATGGAAACATCCTGATCTACTGGGCATTTTTACTTATGGATTACTATGAATATGATTTCTTCTTATGCTATATTGTCTAATTGATAATAATAATATTAGTTTAAATATAATTTTGATGATAAAAATTAAAAGAAGGAAGTATCACACAGCTAGAACACATGAGTTTCTATTGAGGAGCTGTATAGATGTGGCTTAGGCTAATGATTAAGAAAAAACAATTGAGTCCCAGTAGCTCAGCTAGTTTAAATTCTTTTAATCTTAATGTTGGGAGACATGTTCACAGGTTTTGAAGTTCATCATAGCTAAAACAAAGCTTTGCAAATAACTTAAAGTTAGACTGAGATGTTTTTGTTAAACAGCTTTAAGGTGAAAAACCCAAGAAGACAATCTAAAGTTTTAGAAAGACACAAAGTTGAATGAGGAACTTTTTAAGATCAGGGAACAAGAACAAAGCAGCCCAATTATCATTAGCTGATGTGCCTTTCTTGCTAGAATTGGTTGATGACTAAAGGTGATGATTGATTTCTTATACCCATTTCTGCCCTCAATCTCCTGATATAAAAAACTATTGATGAGTGGGTATGCACCCTAAAGATTTAAAATAGAGCTCATTGATTCTTTTACATATATAAAAGTTTAGATTTGTGATTCCTTTAAGATTCCTTATAAGATTACCTTTCAAGATAAGTAATAAAGTGATTGGTCCTTTCTTTGTAACTGCAAAATGCAGCCTGCCAGTAAAAGAAATTCTTGCTTGCTTACACTGTTAATCTATAACAATTTGCTTGGGTATGAATGTATGTGGGTTCTTGGGATAATTTGCTTTCTACCTGTAATATGTAAAATGTTTAATCATGTAATGGATATGGAAAACATGCTGGTTTTTTTTTTTTACTTATATTCATTGTGATCATTCACTTGAAAATAGAATACAACCACATTGTTATTTTTATTTCACCTGAAAGATTTTACTGGGGTATATAAGCTGTAAGGTAAAGAATAAAGAGTTAAAATGAGTTAGAAAGAAAATATCAAGAATGAGAGAGTTAGAAGGAAAAATATCAAAAATGAGAGAGTTAAAAGGAATTAGAAGGAAACATCAAGAATAAAGATAGAGTTAAAAGGAAATCATCAAGAATGAGAGAAAGAAATCACCAGGAAAATAAAGAATAGAGAATGCACAGGAAGAATAAAGAAAAGGTCTGAAGGAAACCACCAAGAGAGTGTGTGAGTGTCTTTTTTCTCTACCCCCTCAAATAAAAAAGCCTTAGTATGTGCCAACTCCATGGATTCCCTTTGAATCTTGCTCTGCTGGAGGCTGTCCCCCATCCCCTCTGGAAATGAAAATCTTTGTGTAATAAAATAATGTATCGTGATATACCACACAGTTAAAAGTAGATGTTGATAACCTATAAGCAGAAATAAGAGAAAATGTAATAGTGAAATAATTAGAGAAAAGTAAAGCCAGGTGGCCAGGATATGAAAGAACGTGTTGAGTGTGGGGATAGAGAAGGGCCTGCCCTTGACTACAGGCTTGTATATGGTTAATAAAACACAGTGACATCTACACACTGGAAATAGAAGAAAAACCTTAAAAGGTCTAGTGACTAGAGGTCCCTAGAAGGTGACTTGTTTTGTAGTAAGAAACGTGACTAGAGACACATAAGTAATGCGTTGGCAGAATCATTGGGATTTGCCAGGAAGGCAACTGGGTGACAATGGACAAAAAACATGCTATGCAAAGGCCAAGGGTTGATACAGGAAGTTGCCTTTGAGTTTTAGTCATGGGGACTATGAAGAGCTGCCCACACTCTACCCTGGTCCCTGAAGACCATATGTTATTCTACCACCATTGGGTCTACTGGCGTCAGAGAAAGGCCAGCTGGCTTACATGAGACTCCCAGCCCTCACTAAGACTGTTGCTTGCAGGCTGTTGTAATCCCTTGAGCTAATTGGACACTGTTTCTATATTCAGACGCTCTCAAAAAGTCTGTGGGATGAGTCAGAGGTATTATGATTAATCTCATATTGAAAAGGACATCTGTGAAACTGACTCCTCTAAATATCTTCCAATGACATCTCCCTCCTTGTTTGGGGTGATGTAGACAGACCTGCAGGGTGAAAAGTACTGAGGAGGCACCAAGTGACCTTCAACTTCTGCCATTCTGAGCTGGAACTCACCATCATCCTAGAGTAATTAGTTTGGATCAATTAAACTCTTGGCAATGTTCCTGGAAGCTTCCCCAGTCTGTGCTGAAAAGCTGCTCCACTTCCCTTATGGGAGAGAGGAAGCTGCTATGCCATTGAAATCAGGACACTGCTCAAGTCCCTTCAGACCACTGTGTAGCCATAGTTTCCAACTTTTTCTCTGGGACCAGAGACTTCAGTGAGCATCCCAGAATAATGAGAATGAATACTACAGCCAAAAGATTATGCTCCATCCCAGCTGTCACATCCCTGACCAGTTCCAAGATGACAGGCCCTCAGCCCTTCACACATGTCACACCATGGCAGACCTGTCTGCATCTCTGTGTCCCTTGGAGTGATGTCAACACCTTGAGGAGAAACACTGGGCTTCATTTATCTCTGGATATCATGGGTTGGATGAGTAGATAGGTGATCCATCTTGTCTTATAGAAACACCCAGTGGAGGCTGGAGAGATAGCTCAGCACTTGTTGCTCTTGTAGAGGACTTGGGTTTGGTTCCCAGCACCCAAAGGCAGTTCACAACCATCTGTAACTCCAGTTCTAGAGGATCTGATGACCTCTTCTGACCTCTGCAGGCACCAGGCATGCACACGGTACACAGATATATGTATCAGAAAAATACTCATACACATAAAATAAATCTTTAAAAAAGAAACATGCAACCTTTTTACATAACTTAGAACATGCTTGTTAAAGATTTGATTACATGAAAAGAATGTTTCTAAGTTACGTTTCTGGATTGTTCCATTTAACCCTCACAGTGCTTCCATGAGAGTGCATTATCTTATCAGTATGTCAATTTAACAAAAATGGGAAAGCCCATACTTAGAAAAGAATTACTGTCAAGATGGTACAACTGAGAGTAGTTGAAAGTCAGCTCTTTCCTTCCTCTGTCTTCAGTGGTAGACGATTGAGTGAGGAGGTACCTGGTGAGGGGAGGTGGGAATGGAGCTGGCTGGGCTATGAGAAAATGTCTCACGACAGATGGGATTGTAACTGAGGCTTGATGGTGGATTTTAATCCTGTAAGAGCTGTAGATATGATCAAAAGATGTTTCCAAAGGGAGGCCATGGTGACCAATGTTGGGACTGTAATCATCCTGCTTATACCTGAGAAGAGAAGATGCAGTTGGGTAGAATAGTTTAGGGTCAAATTAGCTTTGAGAGCTCACCTTAAACCTTATCCTCCCCCTGCGATCTGTCCATGAAACTGAAAAAAGGAAACGTTAGCCCACACTCCTCCTTCATCAGCGAGCATCTGACACGATTTAACCCAAGGGGTAAGGGAAGCAAAGGGGCCCGGGTTTGTGCCAAGCTGGCACAGACATTATTTCCATACCAGAAGGTGCCTGCTGCTTTAGGAAGCCTCTCTGAAGTCTCCATGGAGGCTCTGCTGGCACTGTGAGATGCAAAGAGATTGGGGCAAGTCAGGGGCTGCTTTGCAAAGAGCCAGAAAGTTCTTTTGAATGCTACCACGAGGGTCTGCAGTACTCAGTGCTCAGTGAGACACAGAACGGAGAAGGGTGCTTGGACAAGCTCTGTGGCAAATGAAAAGCTGCTCCAGTATGTCTGGAAGTGAGGCACAGTGAAGATAACAAGGTCGGAGTGTGGAAGGGATCAGCAGCTCAGGTACTGAAGCCGTCAAGGGAGGGGGGAAGAGAATCAATAGTCACAGTGGGCTTGATGTGCCAGGCAATGTGCCAGGCCCCTGTGTGTGTCATATAATTAAATTCATACAGCACACTTCTAGGAGAATAGAGGGACACAGAAAGGTTAATTGACTTGCCTGAAATCATTCAGTTTTTAAGTTTTTGAATCACATTTGAAAGCTGATTCTGCCGGGCTCTGAGGAGTTGGCATTGTGAACACTTCTGCAAACATCTTCCTTATGTCCTCATGGGTACAGAGAATGATCTATCCCACCCTAAAGCAGGTGTCTTGACCACTCCTCACCCTACAGAAATGCTCTAATTGTGCAAATTAAAACTATTAATACAAAGATCATTATGCCTGTTCTTACGAGACGTGACATACTGTTTCTAGGCTGCCATACTTGACCGTGAGGAATGTAAGTAAATGAGTTGTCATTGTGACTAGCATCAGGTCAGGATAAATAAATGCAACTTGCTGATGTTGGAAGCACTAAATATCGCTCCAGGCATTCTAGAAATGGCCTTGTGGCTATAAATCACAGCATTAGAAATTTCCTGAAGTCCTTTCGAGTTCCCCAACTTTAATTCACTAAACCTTCTCCCCCCACCCCATCATCAAGGCTGATCTAGAAAGTTATGAAGTCGCACAGAAGGAGCTCAGTCCTAACCCCCATGGAGAGGTCCCAGAGTTCATGTTAGATTTTTCCACGTGTTTTTACATAATAGATATTCTATGGGAACCCATACTGTTCTGTCACACATTTTATCACAGGCGTCCTTGGAACCCTTTCTAACACCACTGTGGTGGGTGAAAACCTGAATGTCGTTTTCTCTTCCTGAGAGGATGGCTCTTTAATCTGTTTACAATATTTGGTTAAAGCATCATGGCTTCAATATCTTAGCACAATAAATCACATATAAAATTATTTCCCTAGAAAGGACTGTGAATGGCAAAAGAAATTTGTGAGCTTTTATCTCTTCGTCTCAACTCTTGATTATGGACCATTTTGCTGACTGGAGCTATTTCTCTGAGCGTTTTAACATAAACGCATGTAGAGTCTACCTAACACACATGTCCCCAGGAGTGTTCTCTTGCTGCTTTTCCATGTGGGTTCTCATGTACCAGCTTCACTCTAACTCTTCGTTTCTTATTCTCCATGATTCGCATGTAGAGTCTACCTAACACACATGTCCCCAGGGGTGTTCTCTTGCTGCTTTTCCATGTGAGTTCTCATGTACCAGCTTCACTCTAACTCTTTGTTTCTTTTTCTCCATGATTCAGTGTTACAGAGGAAAATTTAGAGTAATTTAGATATGTGCGGTTTTCTATTAAAATCCTTTCTTATTAAACCATATTTCTGCAGAACTTTCTCTTGTTAACTTCTTGGTTTTTGACTCAGTATCAGGGATTCTGCATGTTTTCCTTTTTTAAAAAAGGTTAACTGAATTGTATACTTTCTTTTTCCTCTATTTATTATTACTCCCATTTAAAGTATTTGCTGCATTTCTATAATTATTTCTTTAGAATCATTTATTTTATTTTACATGTTTAAGTATTCTGCCTGAACTAACTCATGCCTGTGAACCGTGTATGCAGTTCCTGCAGAGACTAGAAGAGGGCACTGGATCCCTTAGAACCGGAACTACAGAGGGCCATGAGCCACCATGTGGGTGCTGGGAACTGAACCCGGGTCTTCTGCAAGAGCAGCCAGTGCTCTTACCTGCTAAGCCATCTCTCCAGCCTCTAGTTATTACGTATTTTTCAGATACATAATTGATAGCACTGAATTAAATTTTTGGGAATTTCTGATCTTTAGTGATTCTGGCACAGACTTACTCCTACACTTTCCTTCTGGATGGCACCTATGTTTTCAGTCTTCTCCAATTAGACTGTTATCTCTTCATTGTAGTTAACCCTATGTGCATGTCTGTTTCTATTTCATGGGGACCATGTTTTTTGGTATTCTATTAAGTATCAAACTCATTTATTGAACTTTTTCTGTAGGTCATTATCTTTAAAGGTTTGCTGTTCCTTGGTATATCCAATATAACACATCCATTCACCAATCCTGTAGAACACAGACAGATCCCATGATGAATACAAGCTTTCTCTGGCCCCCAATAATACTATATGTGTTATCACCACCTCATAGATCCATCTGTATCATTCAAAAAAGCGTTTTATTTATGTGTATAAGTATTTTGCATGTTTGAGTTTATGTGTACCATGTACCTGCAAGTACCCGCAGAAGCCACTGGCTTCGTATTCTCTGGAGCTGAGATGACAGGTGGTCATGAGCAGGTTGATGTGGATGCTGGGAACTGAACCCAGGCGCTTTGCAGGAGCAGCCATAACTATTAACCATGAAGCTATCTACTCTGCCAGTTTTATAAATATCTCTATCTTTCATTTAAAGCCTTCACTTCCTTCTTTTTCCTTTTAACCACCAAGTTCTCAAGCATTCTTTTTACCAGGATGAATTCCACCATGGCAACACAGAGACCTTTGTGTAACAGTAGTTGTGAGAATAATCTTCTTCATCTACATCTCTAATTTATAAAACACAGATATTGTCAGCTTCTAATGCTGTGGGTAGTCATGCTTAATTATTTTTTACATCATTTCCCACTAATGTGTTTAGGGGAAGTGATTATTGGAGATGTGCTTGAAACATTAAAAATGCCATTTGGGAGACAGATGGTTCATGGCAACACAAGAGCCACATATATCAGCAGGAAAATGGAATTATGCTCCATGTGGAATGCAGGTGGGTGGGACCCCATGTTTGTACATGTATCCCACTGTGGTTACAGGGTCTGGAGCCACAGTTCCATATGTGAATACAGGACCAGCAAACAGGGTCTAATATTGAAGCAAACAATATACACCATGAACTGCAGACTTCAGAGACCTCTGCATGAATAATGTTCATTTCCCACACTTCAAGGTGGCGTGGCCACTCAAAATCCATTGCTATCTTAAAAGTACTTGGCTCATAGAAAGTTGGCAATTGTTTTTCACTGATACTAATTTCTACGATGGGAGGCAGATACAGAGGTTGTAGAAGGAGGATTTGGTGCCTGAAGTCACTCCCATTTCCCTTCTATCTCCAATTGTCTTCCATTTATCTTCTCTATGATATGACAAACACGGTCACTATGTTAGTCTTTTAGCTTTCCTCCTGTGAGAGGTGGGCAGCAAACCTGGTACCTGAATGAATGTGATATTGCAATCAGCACTGCAAGCGTGCGTCCAGCAGGGATGAATCTAGCAATGTGTATGAGGCTTTGCAAGGGGGTTGTGAGGATTTTTACAGCCTCTCCCAGACAACCTTAAGAGGGAGCTACTGTCTGAGTCTAGACTGCTCCAAGGGTTACATTCCCATCTTTGGAACTCAGGCAGCTGCCTTGCATACTCAGTATGGCTCAGTAGAGTGAGTGTGACCTAAGCATGGTGGGCACTGTGCACTGTAGAAGGCAGACATTGTAACGAGGAGGAAAGATTCATGAAGAGTAGTACCATGTGGGCTGGAGAGATGGCTCAGTGGTTAAGAGCACTTGCTGCTCTTGCAGAGGACCTGGGTTCAGTTCCCAGCACCCACATGGTGGTTCACAACTGCCTGTAACTCCAACTCCAGGGGATCTAATGTCCTTTTCTGACCTCTGAAGGCTTCTGAATGCACATGGTATAGGAACACTCACTCCAGCAAAACATTCATATATATAAACAAAAGCAAATAAATAAATGGTTTTAAAAAGAAAGATACCATGAAACAATCTCATTGTTACTACTTAAGTCAATAAAGAACTTAAGAATGAACTTAACCAAGGAAATAAAAGTCTTCTAGAAAGCAAATTTTATAAATTCCAAAAAAACAAACAAACAAACAAACAAACCACAAACAGAAAGAAAATCCTTCTAAATTCATGGGTTAGAAGAATTAATCTTGTTTAAATGTCCATTTACCAGAAATAGCTCACAGATTCAATGAAACCCTCATCAAAGTACCGATGGTGTTCTTCACAGAACCGGAGAAACTCACCCTAAAATCTGAATACAACCACAAAACCTCTGAGCAGCCAAAGCAATTTTGAGCCAAAAGAACAAGGGAGGAAGCTCCACATTGCCTAGCTTGAGAACACACTGCAAAGCTGCAGCCATCAAAGCAGCAGGGTACGGGCATAAAAACAGACCCGCAGCAGGGGCAACAGAACAGAGAAGGCAGAAACCCACACGGTTCCCAGCAAAGACACAGAAGTACACACTGAAGAAAACAGCATCTTCAGTAAACGGTGCTGGCAACTGGATACACATGAAGATCACAGACACTGGATTCCTCTAAAGGACCAGAACCCAAATGTCAGCCGGGAAATTCTGAAATGATTAAAGAAAATGTGCGCAAAATGTCTACAGACACTCGTTTCTCTGGTTTCTAGGGAGAACCTCAAAGGGGCAGAAAAAAAGTAAAACAAAGCAAAACCTGACAAATGACATGGAACTTAAAGGCTCATAGACTGAAAGACAGAGATCAGGAGCCCGAGGAGACCGAAGAACCCGCCCACAGTGGTCAAGGGCCCGAAGAGCCCGCCCACAGCGGAAGAGCCTGCCCACAGCGCGGAAAGTGTTTGGCAGCTCTTCATTTGACAAAGAGTTAAAATCTAGAATACTGAGAATTCACAGGATTTGGCAAGAAAGAACTCCATAATCTAATTTAAAATGAGGAAAAGATAGGAACTCAAATAGCTAATGAATACATGAAAAAATGTTCAGGAGTGTTAGCCATTCAGTAGTGTTAATCATCTCATATAAGTTAGAATGCAATTACAAAAGCAAAACAAGACAAAAAACCAAACCAAACAAACAAATAACAACAATAAAAAACAATAAATTCTAAGAATGATGTGCAGAAAAGGGAATTTTTTATGGC